>CABHPQ010138211.1:23003-45041 GCA_902168405.1 Peromyscus aztecus
TTTCTTTCTTTCTTTCTTTCTTTCTTTCTTTCTTTCTTTCTTTCTTTTCTTTCTTTCTTTCTTTGCAAGTGTAACACTGGCAGTGGCAAATTTCAATATGAGTTTCAGAATGGACAGATTATACATAAAGGGTAGTACTTACAGTTAGTATTTGTACATTAGACAGAGACATCACTACTCTGGTATTGGTGACATCACATATTCTACAGCAATATCCCTTATAAAACTGCTCCTGTTTGTGAAGCATCCATGAAATTTTTTCTCAGCTTTCTGTCCCTATGTTTTTTTTTTCTTCTGATTCCAACTTTCTGTGATGTTTCAGTTATATTTTTAATGATTGTATTTTCTCTCAAAGTGAGCTGGAATCAATTTCTTCTTATTTTTACCAAGATCTTCCAAGTGATAATATTATTTATTTATTCGTCTGTTCATCTACTAATCCATTTTAAAGCAGTTTAGTTCTGTGTCAGGCACTGTAATAAGTACTTGACATCTGTTTCATATAATTATTCATAAGAGTAATTAACTTGATTGTGTCCCTCTTGCTTCAGTAGGAATTTGATTTGTGCATATGTATCTGCTGCTACTAATAATGACTTGTGATAATGATACAAGACTTTTTGCTTAATCTCCAGTATGCCTGCCTTTTTTTTTAAAAAAAAAAAAACTGCCTGACTTTTTTTTAGCTAATTTTACAATAATAACTATGTTGCTGAGCCAAGTTTTCATTCCTTATCAGAACTTCTGACTTTCTTCTGTGAAATGTCTAAAGAAAGAGGCATGAATGTGTTTTGATGAAGGAGGTGTTCTCCTGTCATGGTTGGTGTTTTTGATGGGAAATGTGCTTGGATAGAACAGCTAATGGTTACTGAAAATCAATTAAAGGGCAAAGTATATAATCAAGCTTTCTCAGCAACAGCAAAAAGACCAAATGTCTTTATTGCTACATGTCACCCACTTTTTGACTCCTTCAAAACATCTTTTGGGCTTTCAACAGTGATTTTTGTCTAAAAAGTTTAGAAATCAGGAAAAATGAACACATATGTCTGAAGCTAAAGAATCATTTAAAAAGTCTTAAAATATTTTTATTTTAAGCAAAAAATATATTTATTTTTTGATGTGAATCTTTTTTAAAATTTCTGTTCATGTTTATCCATATATAAACAGTAAGTAAACTAATAATTGAGCTATATAGTTAAAATATATGGCATAATTTACCTAAATCAACACATCATCAAAATACATGGAATACAAAATACATCTATCTTTATTTGCATT
Source organism: Peromyscus aztecus (assembly GCA_902168405.1). Taxonomy (NCBI): domain Eukaryota; kingdom Metazoa; phylum Chordata; class Mammalia; order Rodentia; family Cricetidae; genus Peromyscus; species Peromyscus aztecus. Next base: position 24,282 of record CABHPQ010138211.1, read on the forward strand.
CCCAATGGTGACCTTCTATTTATTCATGTGTAAGATATAACCTTTTACTAGAGGTCACTATTATAGCATGATTACTACAGTATCCTTTGTATCTTACTGGCTGTCTACTCTAGAAACCAAATGAACTGAGTCCTACCTCCACCTAGCATTATCTACTAAACCACATAATATCTAGTATGATTCCCTTGATGCCCACATGATAATGATCTATAAGGTTCCACAGTGCCAAAGCATGTCACTGGTATTGAAAAGAAATTGGTGCTCACACTCTTCCAATACTGCTGTTGGTGGTTTCTGTTAAATTAAAATTTCCACACGATTTACCAATCACAACTTGTACTTGGCAGTAGATGGGTATTACCACATCTTCCCTATCCCTGATTGTATGGTCTTTTTTTTCTGCTAAAATAAAGCTTAAATGACTCCGCTGATGTTATCTTATGAAGAATCCAATGTACCTACATACAGTAAGGTTGCTGAAGGAAGAATGTGACTTTAAAGTCACTCTAAATCCACAACAATGCAGAATCCCACCACAACTATCCTGGTAGTGATGGAGAGAGGCAAAGGGGTTGAGCTTGATTTGAAGCAAAAGTGATCTATTTTGGAGGAGAATGTGCTTTGGAAAAGAATAAACTCATTTAAGTCCACAGAAGGAAAAGAAGAGTAATAAGCCTCAACAAGAAAATACATTCTTTACTTGGATTTCTAGAAGCATGCTCTTACAAACCAAAAATGCAAACAATATGCAACCTGGCTGTTTTCCTACTAATCACTCTTTTGTGGTACTAGAGTTTGAAAGGGAAACAAAAGGGACATTGTCCAATTAGAAGTGTAGAGCAAGTATATGTGTTGACATTGTATTTGTATTACAAGTCTAATTGTTTATGAAATTAACATTTTTACCTCACTGAAGTGAATTAGTCAAACTTGCGTTCATAGCACATTCCCAACAGTGTGTGCTTTCTGTGGTTATTTCATTTTTCTTCTGTAGTTATTAAAAATAAATGACAATAATATCTGAAGCAAGCATGACAGAACAATTTCATCCCAAATATGATTTGTACTACTCTGCTCCACAGTCTTTATTTCCCTTGCCTCAGCAAAAGTCCTTTTCACTTGTATTCAATATAAACATAAACTGGTAATTCTTCCACAGTTTCCCCTTAAATCAATTCTTATTAATTATTAGTATCTTATAAAATTGTGTACATATGTAACCTAGATGGGATAGTCATACTGTCATACACAAAGACTGTGTGTGGGCAACTGAAATTCACCACAGTCCTGTAAGTTGGCCTTTAGAGGCTAGAGTGTCATTGCTAAAACCCATTAACATCATTTTATATCAACCTCCAGTTCAACTATGAAATTTACTCATTTAAACTCTTGACCTTCAATAAAAGTAGGCTTCTGATTCTCTCTTTTTTTTCCTGTCACTAAATCACAAATAAAGATTAAGGAATTCTTTGCTTTGAACAGATTTAGTTGATCACATTGTACTGAACCTATTCACAAAACCTTTTGACACTAGGCCTGTATTTCGAGAAAACAAGTGAGAGATGAGATTCCTGATGTTTATCATTGTTGAGATATTTTCATTCTTTTCTAGCCTGCTTCCTAATGAAAATGCACACAAATAGGGGCAAAGATTTGGATGTTCCAAGTTATCACATTTATAGATTCATCAAACATAAGCAATGTTTGCACACTATTGGATTAGCTTCCTACATATCTTATGTGGATAATCCATTGAAATCGGAATTTCTAGCTTCCCTTGAGAAGCAAACTTGCCTAATTATTTTGTCTTGGTTAGCTTGAGCTGAGAAGCAGGTTCGTCCATAGTCAGTTATCTATCTATGCTATCAGTTTGACCCATGTTGAAATTTGATTTTTCCATCCCAGAAGCACAGAATGTTGTTAAAAGGCCACCCAAATTAGCCTGCATAAAGGATTTTACATTTTCAGTGTTATGAATCCAAAAATTCATATAAGCCATTTGCATCATGGTATTCTCAGAAAACAATAATGAGTTGAAGTACTGTTACAGGAAATTTATCTTATATATTCATGGCAAAATATTCAGTATGTATGTTTGTGTATGTGCTTGTTGTTAGCACTTGAAATGAAATTGAAATTATGGATCAGGAAGTATTTATATTGTGGATAAGAAAAATCATATTTAGACTTAAAATCATGTAGGTTAAATTTCTTTCTTACATTGTCCCTATCCATCAATATATATAAGAAAAAGTCTTGTATATCTTATCTGCTCTTTTATATATCTGCTTATCTGAAAACTGAGTGTCTACATAAGCACTGCTGTACAAATGACATTGTGGAAAATATCCTAGCATCTTCTTTACTCTTTTCATTTTTATTTTTTATAGTCACAAATCTCTGTAATAAACTGAGCATAAAAACAGAAGAAGAGATAAAGCAAAAAAAATTAAAGGTTCTAGATGACAATTTTATTACCGAACCTCACACAATCCTTTCTGAGCTTTTGATTTATTGGTCTCTGTAGCTTTGGTCCCGGTTAAGTACAAGGTAAGTGAGGCTGCAGATGGTTGCTCTATTAAAATGTTTGCCCATGTTAGCCTGTTGATTTTCCCTGCATGTAGGTAGACATCGACTGCTGTTTTTTCCCTTAGCAACAGATGCTCCACTTTGTTCTCCTTGGGGCCTTCAGATAATTGCATGTAGCTCTTGAATAGTCCCATTTTCTCTCTGCGTTATTGCTCAATTTACTTTTTAACAGACTCATATCATTGTTGCCAAAAAGATGTGCTACGCTGTGGTAATGAAATCTCCCTGACACAAACAGACAGAAAAGGAAGAAATAAGCAACAGAAATTTCCTTGTTAACTGCTATTAAGTAATTATAGGTTTACCTCACTGCTCTCTGACAGCCGTACTAACCAGTATAGTATCCTCATCAAGGATTCTCATAAAGATAAAAGCTTCCCCAGAATCTACTCACAGTGCCTCCTGACATAATCATCTCAAGCATTATTAGACATTTTACTTGCAAGGCTGACTTGTGACAAGTTTACCATTCCTTACCAATAACATTACAAGTAGGAACCATGTGTAGTACATATGAGTTATATTGAAGATATATGGCTGAACAAAAGGTGAATTTGAACATTATTTATGACATTTAAAACTCTATTATTATGGGCTTAAAAATTCATTATTTGTGATTGATCATTTTCAGTTTTCAGAGGAGTAATGACCCAGGTAATACTGTGTTTGCTGAGGAAACACTAGGCTATGACATGAGCATGATTTTCTGTAGAAATTTCATCCATGTGTTATATTTTTTCAATGCTAATAGAAAATATATCCTATGATGCTTAAATGTATGGACATGAAATTGGTTTGAACATTGCATTTTGAAATTTAAATAAAGGCTATAAATGCTTTACATGGAATAGAAGAAGGAAATAAATAGGACAAGATCTGCATAGTAGACTCAATCATAGCTTCTATCTATACAAACTGTCATTTTCTGTATCAGCCATTATATGTATGCTTCCATTTTACTGGGTGGAACTCACTCATAAGAAAATTGATCAAATCAAAATCTTTTTCCTTCATTTTTTGCTGTTTGTTTTTATTATGTCTGACTTCCACCTGCAGTAAGTGAGTTTTATATACTTTTATTTAATGTAATAGGACTGATGAATTGAATTCACACACAGAGGAAATAAGAATCCCAGAAAGGAATAATTAGTCAAAGTGACTAAAGTAATGTCATAAAATCCTGAAGACATTTCGTTGAAGGCAGGTATAATTCAAAATTTATAGTATATTGCATATTAATTCTGGCTATGTAACAGTTATGGATGGTACTCCATAATTATTTTGAGTTACAGTCCATGTATAACTTTGGAATAATTATCTATTCATTTCCTGTACTTGACTGAGAAAGTAGAGGTATAAATTGTTTATTCTAGCTGTATTTTAAGATGAAATAAAATATATATTCCATTCTACATTAAAAAGTTCAAATATCTTAGGAATATTGCTAATTTTAGGGCTATAACTCAGAATTGCTAGTACCCGAATACTAACAAACTCTGTTTTTTTTTTCTTTTCTTATCTTTATATCAGTAGCTTAGAACAGACAATAAGGAAGCCTAGTAGCAACTGTGTTTGAAAATAGTTAATTGCATACTACTTCTAAGCAGTAGAGAGGATTTTGAATATTACCAATACAAACTGAGAGATCAGAGGAATAGGACAAGCCACAGCCAAGTTTACCTCACCAACACCTCAGTCTCCAAAGAGACCTACTTCCTGTATATCTGAGGTGCTAATTATACTAAAGTGGTCATTACACAGTGTTCACCAGTATGAAAATGACATGTGATAATTTAAGTAAAATATATTAAAACAAATGAAATATACATATGTATTGCTCAGAAATTCTTTCATCAAAAGAAAAATCTTTTCATAATTTATTTACAACTTATATAAATGATTAAAATGATTCTATAGAATGTTTATTTTGAAACAGTAAGTTATTTTTCAGTATTTTTTTTGTCTGTCCACAACATTCCTTTTAAAGTGCTGAATTATACCCGAGCTTTACAATCATATAAAATAACAATGGCAAAGAAATCTCCCTACTGCTTCCTGTTCCAAGAAAAACATGGTATGATGAATCTCTGTTCTCAAGTATGTTAGATGTGATTCATGTATGCCTTTCTTGTTTTCCTATGCAAAAAAACAATGTGTAGATTGAATGAGGTAGATGTTCATTTCTTTGTTTTTCTTTTTATTAAAAATAGGTATTTTTCTCAATTAATATGTCCTGATAGCAGATCCCCTTGTACTTCTCCCAATTCTTCCTCTCATGCAGTCTGCATCTAGGCCTTTACTGTCTCTCATTGAAAAACAAATGTACTTAGAAGGGATAATAATAAAATAAGATACAATGTAATAAGACAAAAATAAACACGTTGGAGAAGGACAAAACAAACAAACAAACAAGGAAAAGAGCCCAACAAAAGACACAAGAAACAGAAACAGATGCAGAGACTCCCTTGTTCCTTTTCAAACTCAGGAATTCCATAAAAACATTAAACTGGAAGACATAACGTTTACACAATGGACCTGCACAGTAAAAATAAAGAGGAAATGTGCCATATATATACATATATATAATATATATATTATATATATTATATATGTGTATATATAAAATGTATGTATATATGTGTGTGTGTGACAAAAATAAAAATAAAAATATGTTAAAAAAATGAAAAGCCTTGACATGATATTATGAAATGAGGAAACCTCTAACATGCTCTTGAGTTTGTTTTCTGTTGGCTATCTACTGCTGGTCATGGTGCCTACCTACAACAGTAAGTTTCTTCAGTTAGACTCCCTTGGTGAAATCTCAATTTTCATTATCAAGTGGTTATCAAGTGGGGATAGCTTCTGAATTAGGGATGGGAGCATATGTCGTCCACTTCTCTCAGTTCTAGGACCCCGTCTGGTACAGACTGTGTTGCCTCGTCTCTATGAGTTCATATGTGTGTCTATCCTGAGGTCCTTGATTCCTTGGTGCCTTCCATCTTTTCTGGCTCTTATACTCCTTCTGCCTCCTCTTCTGTGGAGGAGCCTAACCCTAAGGGGAAGAATTTGATGGACACACCTGGTTTAGGGCTGACTGTTCTAAAGTCTATCACCCTCTGCATATTTTCTGGCTGTGGGTTTTTGTATTTGTAACCATCTTCTTTAGGAGGAAGCTTCCCTGATGATGGCTGAGCAGGCACTGATCTATGAGTATAGGAGAATATCACTAAGAGTCCTTTTATTGCTATAATTTTGTTTGTTTGCTTTGTTTTAGAATAGTAGTATTTGTTTTTACCAGAGATCACTGGGCCACTGAGTCTCAAGTTCTTGGTCATGCAAGTTGTTTCAGGGACGGGGTTCCATCTTATAGAGTAGGCCTTCGGTCAAGGCAGATATTGATTAATTACTCCCATATGCTTTGTGTCACCATTGCACTAACATTAGTTGTACACAGACATCATTTTAGGTCAAAGGGTCTCTAGTTGGACTGGTGTTTATGCTTCTCCTTTGGTGGCATTTAGAGTACCTATCTGTACCCAAGATGCTAAGACATAGGTGTGAAATTCTAGTTAGGTACCAGATCAACTTTTCCATGTTCAATGGGTTGTGAACATGTAGTCCTCAGCAATAGATCCTTGCTGTAAGTTTGTGGAGAAAAACCTGGCGACATCCTGAGTTGTTTGGGGTTCCCATAGAACCCCTTTGGCCAAAAACTCAGATGTAACTCAATACTGATGTTGGAAGGTTCATATGATGACAAAAGATGTTCATCTGGGGTTCTGTCTCCCCCCTTATTTGGTAATTTCATTTAGAGTGCCCTCATGTATGTATATAATTCAGGAAACTTCTACTGCTTTAGGTTTCCATAGTAACCATCAAAAGACCTTAAATTTTAGTTGTGCTTTTCTACAGTTCCTCCCTTTGACACCACTTCCTTCTCCATCCTCACTTGATTTTCCCATTCCTGTACCTGCAATCTATCCATGACTATTTTATTTCTATTTCCTAGGGAGATCTTTCTACCCTCCCTGACCTCAGTCACTTGCTCTATACATAACTTCTGTGGTTCTATGAGTTATAGCTTTGTTATGATTGACTTAATAGCTAGTCTCCACAAGTAAGTGAATACATAAATTTTTTATCTTTCTGGATCTGGGATACCTCATTCAGGATGATTTTTTTCTCTAATCCCATCCATTTACCTGCAAATTTTGTGATTCACGTGTGTAAATGTACCATATTTAAAAAAATGTTTCATATATTTAGGGATATCTACGTTGTTTCCAGTTTCTAGCTATTATGAACAACAGTAGTGAACATGGTTTGAGCAAGTGTCTCTGTGGTAGGATAAAGCATCTTTTGTATATATGCCCAAGAGTGGTATAACTGGATCTTGAGGAAGAATGATTCCTAGCTCCCTGAGAAACTACCACACTGATTTTCAAAGTGTCTATATGTTTGTTCTATCATCACCAATAAATGACTTTCCCATCTACTCCACATCCCTGCCATCATGAGCTGTCATTAGTTTTACTGAACTTGGCCGTTCTGGCTGATATAAAATGAAATCTCAAAATAATTATGATTTGTATCTTATTTATGACCAGTATGTTTAAATTTCTTTAAGTATTTCTCAACCATTTGAATTTTCTTTCTAAGAAACAATTTAAAGGCAAGGGTGTTGTGGAATAAACTTTTTGTGCACCATGAAGATGTGTCATTCTGATTGGTTTAATAAAGAGCTGAATGGTCAATAACTAGGCAAGATTTTCAGGCCCACAAGACTCCAGGAAGAAGGAAGGAGTCACCAGCCAGACACACAGGAAGCAGGAAATCAGCATAGGCAGAGGAAAGGTAATAAAACCATGAGGCAGAAAGTAAATTAATAGAAATGGGTTAATTTAAGTTATAAGACCTAGTTAGAAACAAGCCTAAGGCATCTGTCAGGCTTTCATAATTAATAAGTCTCCACGTCATTATTGTGGAGCTGGAGTTCCTGATGAAAATGTCTGACTACAAATGGCATCCAATGTTCAGACTTGAACATTATCCCAGTTTTCTCAGTGTCTCCTAATGATTTCAGCACCCTGAGACAAGAAGCATTCTAGAGAACATAATACCCATATTCCCAAGAGATGAGGTAGATAGTTTTTTGATCATTAGATGGGTTATAGATATTTGTCTTCATTTAGGGGGTTTGGTTACAAGTTGTTACTGGTCATGGTCAGGAAATGAGATAAACAAAGGAGATAGATTCAAGTCTCTCTTTTTGAAGGAAAAAAGGGGGTATAGTAGAGAAATGATGAAATAAAAAAAGGTGAATCGTTGACTCTACTTTTAAACAACCACTAGTCTCAAATATTTTACATTGGTGTAGATTTTTGTATACTGATACACATTAAAGGTTATTTTTTGTTATGCTGCATATATGTTTGTATTCTTGTTTAAGGTATTGTACCTATACAGCTCATTTAAAAAGGTTATATAAAGTGTTAGTCTTTGAAAGCTATTTAGGATAATAAATACACATTAATAGTCATCTATAACTATCAAACATATAGTCATGTTAGGTATGTTTTCAAGGTCATACAGAGATATGTTAGATATATAGGTGATTTTTAAACACTTCAAACACCAACAGAATATGGCATTTAAAATGTTTTAGATGTATAAGGCTTTTCAGGACAGTGAGACATATCTGTTCTTGGCAGTACCAATTTACCTCAAAAAAGGATGATGGGTATCAAACAACCTCCATATGGAGTTTGCTTTCTTTATGGTAAATGTGGTGATGTATTGTGTCCCCAATATATTGTGCACTCCAACAAAGTTTATCTGAGGATCAGAGGAAAAAGCCAGCCACTATAGTAAACACAGAGGTCAAGCAATGGTAGCACACACCTTTAATCCTATCAGTCAGGAGGCAGAGATCTGTATGGATCTCTGTGAGTTCAAGACCACACTGGGAACAGAGCCAGGCATGGTGGTACATACCTTTAATCCCAGCACTAACCATAAAGGTTTGGAGGTCTATACAGATGACAGAAAGTGACAGAGCTGGGCAGGGAAGAAGAAGTGTTGTAGTTGGGTGGAGAGAAGAAATGAGATGCCAGAATAGAAAGGCATATAGGCATGGGTATACAGGAAGTAGGTCTCTTTGGAGACTGAGGTATCAGTGAAGTGTGGTTGTCTGTGACTTGTCCTATTTCTCTGATCTCTCAGTTTTTCACCCCAATATCTGGCTCTGGTTTTTTATAAATAAGACCTTTTAGTAATTCATCTTACATTCATCTAGTCACTGCAGCAAAAAACTGCCCTTTCCTCAACTCCTGACAGTATGCTGTCCAAACTGGTCTAGCAGGACACAAAGGAAAGCAACTGCCTGTTGCTAGATTCTAAAGGCTCCCTCAAGGAAGGGGGTGACAAGGTGTGGCATTAATGACAAAGACACTGGGAGTCCCTTGCAAGCAAATAATGAGCTCATTTATTCAATAACAAGGAAAGCCTAATCTACCCTCTTCCCAGCACCCAGTCTGTGTGGTCATCCCTCATTGGCTGGGCATGATCAGGAACTCTGACAGCTCCTGTTGCTAGGCCCTCAGGCAGACTCCAGGTTGGCTCATAAGGAAGTACATTATGTGTATGCCTTAGCTACTGGTCTGAGCCAATTTCCTTGACCCTATGTGCCTGCCCTACTACAACTGCCAATTTTTTCCAAGACAGCATAAGACAGTCCTTTAAAATTTCCTGCTTCACAGAAAAGTCTGTCAGATATTCTATGCCTGTAGGCTGAACATGGATGCCCCAATGGTGCAGAGTAACCTTGCGTGACTGTGCAGGCTGCCAGGTGTTTCTGTTATTTCTTTTAGTTTTGGAAGTTGCTTGTTCTACACTTCTTGTTTACCAAGGTAATATATTTTTCTGGGGTCTTTTATTGAGTTGAAGACTATGTGGTCATAGTTATAGTTTTCTTTAGTTATATTATAAAATAAATTGGGCACAGAACTTCTAACTTACTAATATAAGATAAATAGTAAAGTAATTTCTTCAAATTTGCCAAATACACATGGACTAAACATTGTGAATGTAATTCTTACCTGATAATTGTTCTTTTTATATATAGCTTTACTGTGTTAAAGTTAAAACTTTTCCTTTTATTTAAACAAAAAGGAGGAAATGTTGTGGAATAACCTTTTTGTGTACTGTGAAGATGTGCCATTCTGATTGGTTTAATAAAACGCTGAATGATCAATAGCTAGGCAGGATTTACAGGCACACAGGATGCTGGGAAGAAGAAGGGAAGAGTTGTCAGCCAGACACAGAGGAAGCAGGAAAGCACCATGGGATGAATAAAGGTAATAAAGTCATGAGGTAGAAAGTAAGCTAACAGAAATGGGTTAATTTAAGTTATAAGAGCTAGATAGAAACAAGCCTAAGCTTTTGACTGAGCTTTCATAATTAATAGAAGTCTCCAGGTGGTTATTTGTGAGCTGGCTGAATGGAATAGAAAAATCTGCCTAGACAAGGGTCTCTTTCAGGCACAGTTCAGTAATGTAACAAGAAAGACATGGGGTTTGGAGTGGGCACATACAACTCTTACTTATGATAGTAAGAATAGATTTCCTGTCCATATATTGGCTTATTAGAAATAAGGGGGAAAAAGGAAATCTAGGCTTCATCTATCTTTCTTCTTTTTATACTTTTTATTCTTATCAGATCACCAGCCTGGGGAATTGTATCACTCATATTCAAGGTCATGTTTTTCCTGTCAGTTAATTCTGCCTTGCTGATAAATATAAGCCATGTCATAGTCCTCCTTATTCGTATTCTTTACTTCCTAAATCATTAGATAAACTTACCACTGTTGATCAATTAGAAGGAAATATTGGTTAAAACAAATTAAGATAAGTAATAATAGCATGCTTTGCTTAGTATTTTTCCTACCTTCATCTCTTTGTTTAGTAAACATGTAACTGCTCGTTAACAAATTTTTGTGTCTTTGGAATACTCTGGTCTTACAATAATCCATTCTCTGATCTCCTAGTTAAATATATACATTTCTCCTTTATTTTTGCTCACTATTTCTATAAAGGAAGAACTATTCTGCTTAATAACTGAGAAACTTGTAGCTCTGATGATCAGAGTATTCTCTCCATTGGAAAGTTTGTCTACCTCTAAAGTCTTTCCATTTGGAATGTTTTGTTTACTGATAGTGACGAAGAGACGAAGAACATATGGAAACAGTATTTCCTCCCTGTTCTATTTAACATTAACTGTCAACCCAACACAGACTAGAATCTCCTCAACTATAGAATCTCATTTGAATAATTGCTTTTTTCAGATTTTTCTGTGGGTATGTCTCAAAGGGATTGTCATGGTTCTTAATTGGTGTATGAGGGGCTAAGCCACTATGAATAAAATGATTCCATGGGCATGTAGTTCTGGATTGTATAAGGAAGTCAGCCGGGTATAAGCCTATGAGAAGGCAAACAATCAGCACGCCTTCATGGTTCATAACTTCCAGTTCCTGCCTCAGTTTCTGTTCCCATTTTCTTCAGTAAGTGACTATGACCTGGAAGTATAAGCCACATAAATCTTTTCCTCCTATAATATGCTCCAGAGTTTTCTATCTCAGTAACATAAGTCACACAAATATTCTTCTCATTATTATACAATCCTTATTGATGAAATGCATGAAGAGAAAGAGCTAATATTAGAGATGAAAAATAAAATGTACGTGGTTATATGCTTCTATTCAGATCAAAAGTTGCAGGTGCCATTTAAGTCAGGCTGCAATGGTGAGTACCTGATCACATTCAAATAATTTTCTTTCCTCTTTGTATAGATAAGAGTACTTACAGTTCTAAACAGAAAACAAAACTCAGAATAATCAATTTAGTAAGACCTTTAGCTGCTCAAAGATAAAATTATATTTCCAAATCTACAATAGCATTATCACAATCTTGTATCATTTATGACTGGTAGTTGACAAGTGGTATTTATTTTTCTGAAAATCCACTTTGAAGAAGCATCATTACTTAAATAAATGCATTCATTTTGGTAACACTTTTTATAGAAATTTTTATTCAAATGTAGAGATGAAGGTTACATAATAATATGGAAGCAGTGAACCTGAATTCTGGCATGGAATGACATTAACTAAGATAATTTCACTGACTGACCCAAACAAAAACCAGTGGGAAGACTTAGGGTGGGGCTGAGGAATAAGGAAATCAAACATGTGCAGTTATAGTTTGAGAGGGGCAGGAGAGAGTTTTGCTAGGAACTGGAAAGGTAGTCACACTTGGAATGAAACATATCAGCTTCTAGAAAGCTAAGAACCAAGTTAGATTCTGTCATCTTGTTCATGCTAGTCATGCAAAACCAATTGCAGCCAAAAGAAGAAAAAATAGTATACATATCTGAATTCATACAGGCTTTTTCTACCTTAAAAATTATAAGTGAATTCAACAAAAATATCTTTCCAGTGCTCACAACCTCAAGGGAAGATTTTCCAAGAAAGGGATCTCCTGATTTAGATGAACCATTCCTGATTCTGGATACTGGATGCTGATTGAGTAATGGGCCTTTGATGGGAAAATCATCCAGCGTGACTTCAGACATCCTTCAGCAACTCAAATAGATATCCTCCCTTTTTTAACAGAGGGCAGTGCTACAGGAAGCACTTTTTTTTTTTTTTTTCTGTACTGAAACAGAGAGTTCGGTTTGGATACAAGTGCAGAATTAACTCTCATATGGGCATGCTCTGAGGGACTTGACTTATAGAACACAGATTTCTCCATATTCTATATATTTTCATCCTGGTGCCCCTGCAGTTTAGATTTTGATTCATAAGATTTTTCCATGTCTCTTATACCTTCTGTCATACTTTGCACTTTCCATCTCTGAGAGTGAAACCCTGTTAAAATAACTTGCTTATCTCTTTCCTTTTTAGAAATATCCATTTCACTATTTGACATGAATCTTTGAGGCTTTTATGAAAACTTTAAAAAAATGTAATTTTATTTTTTGGAGTTACTGTATTTGGATGTTGAGAGCTATACTCTTTAAGAATCCAATCTTAGAGCATCGTCTCTGTTTAAATGTTTCCCCTCATGGAGCCTGCTGTTTCTGTGTTACACTGTCTGCTGTCTTCACCCCTGCTTCATCAGGCTTGATATTGTTGGGTTGGGACTCCCTGCTGAGAACTGAGACTATCAACAGTCACAGAGCTTGCTGTGTACAAGCAGGTGCCTTTCCTCCTCCACTGACTGCCTCAGCTAAACTTTAGTGGCACACACACACACACACACACACACACACACACAGACACACACAGACACACAGACACAGACACACACATACAGACACACACACACACACACACATACACATACACACACAGACACACAGACACAGACACACACACACACACACACACACACACACACACACACACACACACCACAAAAACAGTTACCAAAATTTATTTATCACCTTAGGAACTACTTGAATTTTTGAATTCTTTGTCTCGTGATTATGTTCTTGCAATGTTCCAACTTTGAAGTCTTTAATTATGATATTTGATCTATTTATTTTTATTTTTGCTATTTATTTGTCAATTCTACAAAATAATGGGCTTCATTATGACAATATACTACAGCCATATTTAATTCAGTATGTCTTTTCTTCTTTTCCCATCCATCTGATCTTCTTTTATCCTACCCCAAATAACTATCTGTACTTTTATCTGTTTGTTTTTAATGAGTATCCATATTTATTTTGATAGTAGATGAAATAGTCTTTTATTCAATTATGTGCTTAGATCAGACGTTAAAAGTACAGTGTTTCTTTTACCGTGCAAGGCATGAACTCCACTAGTTCCATCAACAGCTACTTTTGGTGGCATGTCAATGAATCTTCAGTCACTCAACAGAATTATTTTGTGAGCATGGAAAATGTTTTGATGATCTCTATTATTACTTTATTTTTATTATTATTATTATTATTATTATTATTATTATTATTATTTCTTTTTTTGGTTTTTCGAGACAGGGTTTCTCTGTGTAGCTTTGCAACTTTCTTGGAACTCACTTTGTAGTCCAGGCTGGCCTTGAACTCCCAGAGATCTGCCTGCCTCTGCATCCCAAGTGCTGGGATTAAAGTTGTATGCCACCACTGCCCACTGCCCAGCCTGATCTCTATTATTTTCAATGAGAATAGAGAAAAGTAAAAAATAAGTTATTTTGCTGTGTTAGATATATGGCCATCATGAGACACCTATTCCTGCTGGATAATTCCACTGTTATGGATTGATGCCTTTCCTCTAGTTCTCCACACATATCCTTTCTACCTCATTGAGGACAGTAGTATCATAGCTCACTCTGATTACATTGCCACCCTTCAATAAGATATTTGAAAATTACAATTACTTGGTGGTGTGCATGAATCACTATCATGTCTTATCAATGATTTGAAAAGTTACAAATAATTGAATACCACGTTAAGCAGAATCCCACACCAAGACAATACATGATAACAGGAAGGCAACTATTATAAAAATGTTTTCTATCAGAGAACAAGAATCAGTGAAGTCCTAATGTTGACTGTGGTGGGAACAACCTCTTTAAAGGCAAAGCTCTGAGGGCTTTCCATTTCAGAGCTCCTCACACTGATAGCCATTTTGACTGTGAGCATCATTTTCCTATGTGAAGGCCATAAGTTATCTGTAAACTCACCTGTTTTTGAATAAATTAGGTTCATGATATACACAGTTTACAAAACTTCTGTAATGTAGATTGTATTCTATAAAACAGAACTTCACAACATTTATTGTTACAACAATCACAAAGCAACATTGGAAGATTTTTCTTTCCCTGTTTAAAACTTCACATTTTCTATATCTTAGATTGTGGATTGACTCAGTGAAACCTGCCAGGTTCTGACAACTCCACAAAACTTACGCAACTATTAACAAGAAGATCTGTGTCTAGTTCTAATGTTCTGAATCACTCTTTTTAAAGAAAAAAAATTGTAAGTGCTAAGATTAATGTAGTTAATGATCTACACATTCACCCCATATAATACAGTTCAATCATAACAAGTGGCAATTAAATAGGCTGTCTCAAATGTTGAAAGATTCGTGTGTTTATATATAATTCTGAGGTCAGTATAACCTGAAACCATCAGTGTTCATCATTAGTAATTCTTACACTTAAAAGCAGGTTGATCTTGAACTTGTACTCTTACCAAAACATTATAATCTACATGGTAGCATCATTTAAAACAGTTATGATTCTATGATGGAACTGGAGAGACGTTTAAAAATATTTTATAAATTCTTTTTTCTACTTTTCTTTTATTGAAAATACTTTTTTTCTCAGAATGAATTCTGATTACAGTTTCCAGTCCCCCAACTCCTCCCAGATCCTTGCCACCTTGTCTTCCATGTATTACCTTACAATTTTCTGCACTAAATAAACAACATGGCTATCTATTGCTTTTTATTTTATTTGTTCTTTTAATGAATACCTTAAAATAAGTATTAAAAGTGATTAATGAATTGAAAGATACATGTTGTAACTTTAAGCATTCAAATCAAAAATAATGATAGACTACTCATGTTTGCATATCTTTCTGCAGTAAATATTAAACATAATACCTGCTTTCTCCTTCAAACGTTTGTTAGGTAAGGCTAGAATGAATATTATTATAGTTAGTTTTCAGATTTACCTACTAAAACTTTAAAGATAAATGTAACTTTTTAAAAATGTATTGCTTGTAAACCCTGTTTCAAAAAAACAAACAAGCAAAAACCCTGTCTCAAAAAACAAACAAAAACAAACAAACAAACAAAAAAAACCCTGTCTCAAAAAACAAACAAAAAAATGTATTGCCTGTTTTGGAAATACCATATGAATCTAAGTTCTGATCCAGTTTTTGAAGATTTTTTTTTCCTTGAATGCCTTCCATGTGTAAATGAAAAACACATTTGAATAGACTTATATTTGCTTAAAAAGATGATATCTTGGAGGAAACATCTTGAGACAGTATTTGAAAGTAATTTAAATGTTACTATCTTGGTTAATTGTTTAATTACTATAATTCTTTACATATTAATATATGTAGAAGTGAATAGAAGCAGCATTTGATTATCTCTTCTACGAAAGTGGACATTGTGATCATTTTCCTACAGAGTACTAATTGTATTCACTCAGGTTTCAATATTTTTAGAAAAACAAAAAACAATTCATATCTGATTTAAAAATACTCTCATGCTTATTTTGTTTCCTCAAATTGTATTGTGTTTAGATGTATACAGACTTTTAATTTATGTTGCTAATCCAGTAATTATCTGATAGATTTTTTTTCCCATGGAAAGGAAACATACCAGTGGTTTGCAGTTTTCTGTGTGAATTAGTCTAATCTGTCCCAGCATTATGGAGGTATCCTTGGAGGAGGAAAATGCTACTACTGAGGACAATAGAGTTCAGTACACTATCAATTTGCATCAATATCAGGCTCCCTTTGAAGTTTCTTCTTAACAGCTAAAGTGAGGCAGGTATCTTCATTTCTAGAACATTTTAACCTATGTAACTGCAGGCTATAGTTTACCTATAAGACAAGTTCATACAATATTTAAGAGAACTTTCTTTCCAGACTCTTGGGCAGGTTGAAGACTCAGAGGAAGTTTCCACTGAAGTTTCAACCATCCATTGTGGCCATCCAGAAACCATCTGACTTAGTGCTTGAGATTAAAAATTCAACATTTGGTTTCCTCTTTTTGTCATCTTCCAATGTCTCCTTATATGAAAGGCAGTTCCTCTGCTGGTTTCCCTGACTACCTCACAATAAAAAAAAATCTCAAACTGTTTATTAAAATATTATTTCATTGAAGTGGATTTGTGTCTCAGTAGGACCAAGGCTGACTGAACTTCTTATAGAAACTGCCTCGATATGATTAATGATTACGTGTGTTTGCAGTGAAGGATTTGCAATGACGGATTTTCTGTTCTCACTTTTACTCCAATTTAGTCTCCGTTGACTGTAGCATGAACCTTGCCGGATCCTCAGCTGGTCTTGCTTCCTCAGACTAGAAGCCTCTATGTCCTCATATCCAAATGACTCTCAGCTGAACTGCTGCTAGAAGCCTGAATGATTAACCAGCCCAATGCTTCTCCAGGCCAAATGCCTTTCCAGGCCAAAATGCCTCGAGTTTCTTCACACCTTATATACCTTTCTGCTCTCTACCACCACTCCCTGGGATTAAGGACTGGTTTACTGGGATTAAAGGCATGTGTCACCCCGCCTGGCCGTTTCCAATGTGACCTTGAACTCACAGAGATCCAGAGGGATTTCTGTCTCTGGAATGCTAGGATTAAAGGCGTATGCTACCACTGCCTATCCTCATGTTTAATATTGTGGCTGTTCTGTCTCTGACCCCAGATAAGTTTATTAAGGTACACAATATTTTGGAGAACACAATACCACCACAGTTGACAGTATAGCAATGCATTACCCTCACTTTAGTCAATCTACTAGAAGTCATTAGCAGGCTCATTCCTCACAGACATGATTACTTTGTGAGTTTTGTTCATAGTCGGTATACTTACATCCACTATAAACCTTTGACCAGTACATTCAGATTCCACAGCCCCATACACATGTGACCAAGTAATATGTATATCTAATCACAATAAACCATCTTAGTGTGGAAGGGGATGCTATTTACGAAGCCCATACAGAAATGTTGTACTGAAACCCTGACAAACCAGGTTATGATGGACGTAAGCCCTTCAACTGCTACTTCCTGGCCCATCTTCTGCTAGGGAATCTAGCCTCTTCATTTTTCAACTTCAACTTGACTGTGTTCTAATTTGTAGAGAGGGAAATAACAGAATATTAAATAAGATAGTCATGTATTTAGATATATACATATCACATATACATGTGTCTATACACTTCTATATTAATATGATATTGCATATATGTTTTATATGTATATATATATATATATATATATATATATATATATATATATATATATATATATATAGAGAGAGAGAGAGAGAGAGAGAGTCAGCAATGATTTTAATGTGTTTCCTCCAAAGTCCCAGGAGAAACATTAACCACCGAGGTGATGATATTGGAGGTTAAAGTTTTGGGAGGTGATTAGGTTCTTCTCACATGTTTATATTAATACACTCACAGTGTTTATTACAGCAAGGTTTTCTCTCAATCTTACATCATGAAAAAGGTCAGCATCCTTTGCTTTTATGCTGCCCCTCTGTTCTTTACCATAAAATGATGAACGACAATGCCTTCCCCAGGTGTCACACACAGACTTTTTCTTGTATTCCCTGAACTCCAGGTATAAGAAAAATACATTTCTCTTCTTTATATGAAATTTAGTCGTGACATTTTTTACTATAGAAGAAATGGGCTTAGAAATAGTGGATTTTATGTATTTATATGCATGTATAGATATACAGAGAGAGAGAGAGAGAGAGATACACACACATAAGATTATCTTACTGTAATCATGTGTTCCTTATCCAAGGCTCTCACATCCATAGATAAAACTAATTGCAAATTGGGGGAGGCACAGATGTTTGTATGTTCATAGATAATCACAGATATGGGGTTCATGAGAGTTAAACACAGAGGGTTGTTCCTTCAAAGGGAGGGGCACATAACCTATTATCTGTCCAGAAGCCTGGGAGCAGACATGGTTAATAGCCAGCTGACTTTTGCACTCTCTGTGTGGCCAGATCACCTTAGAACCTCCTCCAGACTCCTATCATCCTTTATTTCTTTTTCAGTCTATAAACCTTATCCTTTTTAGAAGGTGTTCCACTTCTTATACTGTGCTTCACAACCAGGTGAATTTATGACTATATAATGTACTTTCTTCCTTGCAAAATGTAGGTTTAATAGTTGTTGGTATTGCACATTCTTAGACTTTAAGAATTTGATTCTATGACTCCAATATAATTCATTTTTGTACTTTCTGGTGAGCATGTACTTTGGAGCTAGATGATTCCTTGGTAAAATCATAGTTTCCCTATTCATTTTGGCCACAGCACCCCATCAGATCTTACCTTTCTTTGAACATCCAGTTCTTGCAGTCGTGTTTGGCTTTGACAGCTTTGGCTGTTTGTGAGCTAGACTACAAAGATTTCTGAAGATTCCAAGACCAGTAAGTTGACAAATCAGCCTCAACCAAAGCAACTGACACTTCACTTTTGTCAGTATCCTGACAAATGAACAGTTTAACACTGTGCAGCACAGGAAGCGGCACTTGGCATGAAACAGCTTTGGTAGTTTCTTAGGGTCCTTCCGAAGGAGACAGGGATGACATTAGTTCTTGAATATATTCAGCGCACACATGCAAATGCACACACCTATGGACCTGTGTATGGACTTGAAATCAAGTTTTTGTCATGAAAAATTTATGTTTCAGTGGGATATTTTCCTGGACTTCGTTAGTGTAAAAAGCAATCCTGCTCATGACTTATCACACATGTTCTTATTTTCAGCAGTTGGCCACAATGATAATGTAGTCTTAGTAGAACCAATAAAAAGAGCTTTAAATTTTAGAGGCAATGACCTTACTATTTTTTGATTTTTTTTCACATAAGGACTACAAAATAATAACAAAGTGAAATATTCTTTAAATTAATGTATTTATTTTACATCCCAGCTGCAGATTCCCCTCCCTCCTCTCCTCCTATTCCCTCTCTCCACTCACTTCCATGCCTACATCCACTCCTCTTCTGTTTCTGCTCAGAAAGGGGCGGGCCTCCCATGGGTGTCAACAAAGCATGGCACTTCAAGTTACAGGAAGAGTAAGCACCTCCCCTTGTATTTTGGCTGGGCAAAGCAACACAGTGTGAGGAATAGGTTCCTAATTGCCAGCCAAAGCATTAGAGACAGCCCCTGTTCCAACTGTTAAGAGTTCCACAAATACACCAAGTCACACAACTGTCACATACAGGTAGAGAGCTTAGGTCAGTCACATGCAGGATCCCTGGTTGTTGGTTCAGACTCTGTGAGTTTCTGTGAACCAGCTTAGTTGTTTCTGTGGGATTTCTTGTGATGTCTTTTACCACTGGCTCCCTCCTCCCTTTTCTTCTTTTCAGCAGGATTCTCTGCTGAAAGAAAAAAAGTTTGGCCTAATGTTTGGATGTGGATTTCTGCATCTCTTTCCATCAGTTCCTGGATGAAGCCTTTCTGATGACAATTGAGTAATCACCAGTCTAATCATAGGAGATGGCCAGTTCAGGCTATGTATCCACTATTGTTAGAAGTCTTAGCTGAGGTCATCCTTGTAGACCCGTGGGAGTTTCCCTTGCATCAGGTTTTGAAGGCAAATGGATGGAACTAGAAAAAAATTATCTTGATTGAGGTAACCAAGACTGAGAAAGACAAACATTGTATGCACTCATTCATAAGTGGATATTAACTGTAAAGTAAAGGATAGCCATTTACAATCCGTAGACTTACAGAGGCTCAGTAACAAGGAGGTCGCAAAGTGGGATGCATGGATCTCCCTGGGAAGGGGATATAGAATTAATCTCCTCGGTGGACTGAGGGCTGATGGGGAAGGGAACTTGAGGGACCAGGTTGGCAGGATTGGGGGTGCATGGAGGGGGAAAGTACTGAAAAATGTGACTGGAAAGGACCTCCTTTTTGGTGTCAGGCAGAAACCCGATAAAGTGAAATTTTAACTGTAGTAGTCGAAATTGAGAAAAAATAATTAAATTGGCTGATAGCTATAATACCTATATATTCTAAGTTTATCATAACAGTGATAGCTATAGGTGTTGAGTTCTATAAACAAAAATTCTTCATTTTAAAAAGGAAAACAAAATATTGTCTTATTTTAACAAGAACTCATTTTCTGTACATTCCATCAAAAACAATGATTCTTAAATGCTAAGTATTTAATCTGTAACTTTTTGACTATCTTGTGGTGATTTTTTTTCTATTAACAATACAGCAAGTGAATTTTATTATGTGTATATATAACATCTAATTATATCTTGGTGGTATTACAAATTATTTAATTCATCCAAATAAGTTATTCTTAAAACTGCATATACATTTGCAAAGTGAGGTATAATGTTTAAAAAACATCAAAGTACATTAAAAACACAGTTTGAGTAATAA
>CABHPQ010138212.1:12421-26442 GCA_902168405.1 Peromyscus aztecus
CTGTAGAGAAACAGGTAATACAGTTCAGTGCTTGTGACTTTTATAGAACTAGTGTGACTTTGGGATCATTTAAGAACAATAATTAGAGTAAAACATGTCTCTCTACTGTGATCACTTCTTCCATAAGCTTCACAATAAATCCCAGACTCAACCCAAATGACCCTACTAGCTCTGGATTCTGACTTCTTCTTTGCTCTTAATCTTTTTTTTTCTTTCTTTTGTGTTCTCACTTGCCACCACAACAGACAGATCCAATGATGTCATTTCTACAAATCCTGTGTCCTTTAATAACTTTATGATGTTAATTGTTTCTTCTATTTATCTATCTCTCATGAAGCATTAATATACAGTTCCAAGGTATTTCCTTGGCGTTTTGCTCTGGCTATACTAATTTCCATTCTTCTGACTCTCTTGTTTTTGTCCTTTGTCTTCATCATATCACTTAATACAGTGCACTGAAATCTGCCAATATACTTCATTTGTAAAGTATAATTCCCCATGGGCAGAATGAGACATGGTAAAACTGTACCTCCCTGGATGCTGACACCAGGCTAGCTACAGACTCAATAAACATCTAGTAAGAAATGAGTGCCAAGGAAGGGATACAGTTTATGCTATGTGTTTCCATGGTGGTCCTATGAAGAACTGTTAGCATGGCATGGGCTCATCCTCAGTGTAGAGCCATTGGCCATATTGTGAAGTTGAACTGGCTTTTGCTTGTTAGAATGGAATGGGCTGACTTGGATGAACTTCTCCCACTCATTCCCACCTAACAACCTCTTTCAGGATGTGTTCTATATATGAAATCTCGCTGGATAATATTCTCCTTCCAAAAGAACAACATGTTTGGCTAGAAATAGCAACAGATGTATTTTCAACCATACAGTTCGGTTTTGCTACTCAGTCAAGGGGGCTGTCAGTGGTAGCGGGAGGGAGTACGATGAGAAAGCCTAATTGGAAAATTCTATCTGTAGGCTCAAGTCTACCCAGATGCATGGATTAATTTACTAAGTAGTTTGTAGGAGCTAACTGTTCAGGAGCTCTGGCAGTGTCATCAAGACTTCTGAATGACAGTTGTGCATTTCTTATAAGAATAACCCAGGGAAACAAAATTTACTATGAAGCTAAACACCGTTTTGCATTTTAACACAAGCTATTATCAGCAACGCACCAGCCTTATTCCTTTTGATGAATTGTTTTTGCTCTGTGGGAACAACTTGATGGGTCACGGACAGATTTTAGATCTGTGTTTTTCATACTGGACATCACAACCCATAAAGAGTTGATTTAAATCCATTGAAGTAATTATTACCAGGTTTAGATAGTTTTTGCTGCTTTCTGATGATTTTACTTCAATTTTTCATGTGTATACCCATATGTGTATATCTATACAATTGATCCCTATATGAATTTATGGTTATAGATCACAATGGAAATGCCCAAAGTTCCTAGTTTCTGTCATTTAAATTATATCAAAGTCTAGGTGTGTTGTTCAGCTGTAAAGTACTTGCTTAGCCTGTACATGGCTAGGTTCTATTCTCTGTGTCACACACACACACACACACACACACACACACACACACACACACACATACGCAAGCACGCACAGAGAAGACAGAGAGGTGAGAGAGGGGTCGGAGAACAGACCTACATGCAAAAGAAATACATAATGTTGGATATTTTAAAATAAATTATAGGCTATTATGTGAGATTTAACACAATCTAATATATTTTAATATGAGCATGATACTAACTGCATTTGAAATTTTACTTTTAGCTATTATTTACAGTAGTACTTCAGAGACTAAATTTTCATTAAAAAATAACTCAGACAACTCTAAAGTAAGTCATTTACATGTTCAATAATCATTTCAGGATGTCTACTGTAAATACAGTTCTTACCTTGAGACATTCTGAATTGATAACTAATTCCTTTGATTACAATTTTCTAGCATTGGGTGTAATTGTAGTGCAACTTCACATAATCCACTGAAATCCACTGATAGACTTTGATTTACTTCAGTCTGCTGAATGGCAGCAGAACCTGTACAAAGGGAGGGCTTCCTGTGACTTCTTAAAGTTACACAGACACTGAGATGTAGGACACATTTAAAGCTGTCTAATTGCACTGCCTTTCTAATGCCTAAGCATTAATCTGTCACAATGTCAAATTATATACATTTGGGCTTTTTCTTTGGCAAAACTTGTCTACCCTTAACAAACTCATAGTGTAAAAAATTCAAGAGTGCAATTAGCATGTCATCTCTCCTGCAGATGATTTAGGAAAAGCATGAATCAGAGCTTAATAGTCAACATAATTTCATAGATAATCATGGCAAAATTATGGTACTGCAACAATTCAAAGGCTGTACAGTGGGCCTAGCAGACAGTGACGATCAACTATTCATCACCACCATCTGCCGTACATGCTTTTATTTAAGTCTTTTTGTGTTTGTGTGCATTTTTGTTTTTGCCAATGTTTTCAGTTTTGAGTTTGCCAGCAGTTGGCCTCACATAAGAAAATAGGTTTCCTGGTGTAAACAGATTTTCCCATGTGTGCAATGAATTAGCTTCACTGCCTTGTCTGCAGCACTTAGGCAAAGAACACAGGATGAAGGGATTTTATTTTCGTAAGATTTGTGGATTGGCCAACGGATCTCTTGAAATTCAAATACATCAATCCTATAATAAAGAACAACAATAACAAAAGACAAAGCTACAAGTATTGTAACAAAGCAAGCATATGCTTTGCAAGTTTTCCTTTAAATGTCCCAATTCAAATTTATGTGTACTGTATTAACCATTGGCTTATACTCTGTGAGTGCTTAAGAACATCAGAAGGACATTATGGGCAAGTTCTGCCTTCCGACTTGTCAACCTTCACTATTCTGCAAACACGCCAATGACTAGTGGACTTCAGACGTATGGCAAGACACAGGAACTCAGAGAATATCCCAACATGGAGGAGGAAATAGAAAAAGAGGGAATACTTTATTGAACAAAACTGGTATGAAGTTTGCAAGCTCAGGAAGTACAGATCCCACTCTTGGGGTTGCCCAAATTCTTAAGTATGCTTATTCATGTGTTCAGGAAATACTGATTTGTCCAGACTGATTCTGAAAACTTTACAAGTGACTCATTGTTTATCACCTACAGTTCACAGATGAAATGAAAGCAAAGAGAAAATGAGTGAATTACTCACGAGCTTGCATCTGCTGAGTGTTGGAAGGTGGTTACAAACGCAGGCAATCTGCCTTTAGACCTGGCTCCTTACCACTTTACCACATTTCAGTGAATAGCACAACAAAACATACATAAATTTAGGTTATGAATATGAAAAATATAGTTACTCTTTGGAGCTGAAACGAAGTTCTACATTGTTTTACACATGGCCAAAGCAGGTAAAAGCAGGGTTCCTGCCTATCAGAGAGTGGTGATGGCCAATCACAGCTAATGTTTTAGCTTGAAATATGGGAACATTTTTAGATTGAAGAGATGAATGGGTGAAAAAGAGACAAGCCTACATGGAAGCATTCAGTGCCAGAATATCCCTGAGATGTAATTGCGTGGATTCAACTTCTTTCCCTTAAAATATTCTCTCCCAGATGCACTTCAGTTGTCTTTGAATGTGATAAAGAATTTTCAATCCATGTCAAAATAAGGAGACTGAATTACAGTTTTCGTAAAAATCCTCCATCTTCTTCTCTTATTACCATCATGTGCATCCAAGAGAAAGTCTCATCCTCATGGTCTATGTGTAAGTTAAATTCCACATGTCAGAAAGAATACTCAGTTATGAGGTTTTGAATCTTTGTCATTCCATGAAAAGAAAAGTCATGTATGTAAACTACAGTGTATTGCGATGACTGAATTTGGATGATGCTAAGTTTCTTCTTGCTAAGTTGGATGTGAAAGAAGTGGACGATTTAACAAACAGAAAAAGAAAAAATCATAATGTGAGTTCTAGCAGAATATCTGGCTATACAAGAAATGTTGATCTCAATTCAGTTGGTTAAATTGGAAAATATTGATTATATAGCTTTTATAGGAGAAAATACACACAAGACATTGTTTGAGCTTGACTCCCTAAAATAACTAAATTGTCTGATAATATCCAAAATTTTAGTTTTGCACAGATATATCCTTGCCACTCATGAAACTAAAATATAATCTGTGGGAATGGCGAAAAGCTGCAAATACCAAAAGATAATGAGGGAAAATTATAGTGGTGCCTTCAAGTACATGTATATCTTTATTACTTTTCAGGTGTTGTATTGGAACACAAACAAGGAAACGTGACTCACAGAGTGGTCTAGAGAGTCACGGTAATCAATGAGTTAGAATGGCAAGCATACAGGGGTATGATGTGAGCTCATATTCTACCGCTTACCAGACAATGGAATTTTTTTGAGGAAGGAACAAGGAAATGTTAAGTGCATGACATTAAGATCTTTATATAGTGGCACTCATCATGAGATCTGCTGTCACAAAAACTAATGCTTTCTCCCATTTCATGCATCCTTTTCCCACATACTGTATACTTTAGAGGAATATTTATTCTATATTATTAAAACAAGTATTTTACTCAAATGTTCTCTTTACTTGGAGCAAACTGAAGAAATACATGAATATCTTAAAATTTTGGCTTTTCTACATACTTTGGAGAAACAATAGTATTGACAAATGAACAACCACAGATATTTTTGTGATAAAATTTGTAGGGACAAATACATTTGTTTAAAATATGCCTAGAAAATTTAATGAAGGAAAATCATCTGTTAAGTTGCTTACTTTTTAGTTATTTCAATTAATAAATGTTAAAAATGCATGTTACAAATTGCTAGAAAAATAATTCTAATTTAATTTAGAAGATTAGCTCTTCATATGTTAATGATTTTTCTGACAGTTTTCACTGTATTGCTATAATTACTAGCTGTTCAAAGTTAATGGAGACTTAATCTTTTGTTATTTGCAGATATATAATAATAAAGAATAAAAATAGTAATTAGTACTCTGTCATCTATTTAACCATATATAATCTCTCATTTCTTCAAAAGAAAGAACTTTTGTGTAATTATTATTTTGTACATTTTAAAATCATACTTTTTGTAACTTAAATCTCAATTCCATTTTTGTTGCATTTGGAAACAGGAAAAGATGGTAAAATTGAAGAAATTAAGTAGAATGTTTGTCTTTAATAAAATATAATTTCATTCCTTAGGTAAGCTCTACAAGTGTTTTATCATTTTGATAATGGAATTTGATGTAAAGAACCTTAACAGAATAGAAAGCATAAGAAGACAGAGTCCCAATGAATGTACATCAAATTACCTTCCAAAGAGGGCGAAAGTTAAGAAGCAGGTTCCTGCTTTGCATGCTAACTGGGCTCAATAATGCAGAGCTTAAGTGAGAGAGAGAGAGAGAATTTAAAGAGAAAACAACATCTTGACATGAACTTGTCTTCAAGTAAGTGTCAAGTAGAAGTTGCTTCTCTGCATAAAAACTATGAATACATTTAGGGATTCACTTACCCTTTAGGATGTATTAAAGAATGTCTTTTAACTATTTAAAATGTTGTCCATTCAAAATGAGGACTAATTATCTGCCCATGATACACCTACATGGCTTCCAAAGAACACATGGGGATTGTCTATGATTAAATGCATTTACAATTGCAGTCAGGTTCAGGATCCATCTAAGACGATCTGAGAAGTGTGAGTGGTTATACATTATTCATGAACTTGAGAAAACAGTGAAATAAAATATCCCCTTACAGTGTGTCCAGACACTTACCATGACATATTCTAAAACAGTTAGCATCTAACATGCTTTTGCTTTTGAAACATAAAATAAAAGTTCTAGCCAGATAGCAATTCATATATAATGACGATAATATTGAATACTTAACCCCAAGGCTACCAACCGACATGAAGTAGCATTATGAACCTTCCCTGCTAGGCAAGATATAATTAAATTTGCTGTCCTGTAGGTAACTAAAATGATCCACATATATTTTTTTCTTTCTCTGGAATGGAATTCTTTCCAGACTAATCCACAAAGCTACTACCATCATACTTAATTAGGTTATTTTAAGCTAAGTTAGAGAAACCTAAAAAAAAAATGAATTTGTATGAGAAACATATCTTCTCCCACCCCTGATAGTTATTTTAAAATGTTCAGTGTTGTTGAAATTCTTTTTAGAATTGGGAGTGCTTATCTATATATATTGAAAGATAACAATAACTACAAATTCCCAGCAAGTACACTCATTTTCCTGACTGTATTTTAAAAGATACTGGGCATAAAAACTTCCACAAAAATGAAATGTCTTACATAACCAAGCACCCATAGATTAGAATGTTGCTGTTTGCTGCAAACCACTGGCTATCAGAATAAAAGAAATGTCATCCCTAATTATTCTTGCATTTCAAGCACTTTAAACAATAATGTAACTGTGATAGCATGTCTAATTTATTTCTTTGTAGTTAGAATTATATCCTGTAATGGTTTCCATCATTTTCTTCTTTCCTAATATTACCATTTTATTTAATAACTATACTAATCTACAAATTCATAGATGCTGATTCTCTGTGCTTATTATATCATAAAGGAGCATTTTATTTAACCTGAATGATATAATGATGAAAATGCCTTTTTCAGTCTTCCAGCACCTGAGAATGATACTGAAGACAATGTCGAAAAGATACATCAGATACCAAACACTTGTTATATCTTTTGGACATTGACACATGACCTCGAGCAGTGGCCATGTGCTAATTATATTCTGCACACCCACCTTCATTGTGAAAAATAGCTCAGCTGTCACTATGAATGTCACACATTTATCCCAGTAAACTAGTAAGAATAGCTCTGCACACACAGAAGACCTTGTGTGTTTAAGCTATGGGAGTTGACTCTTCAATTCCTGTCAAAAAATGGGAGGTCTTTTCATTGTATACGGAAAAGAAAGTCATGTGCGTTGTTCCCATTTCCCAAAATCAGAAACATGTGACAAGTGATTTGTCTAAAACCAAATCTATATGGAAAGAGGTTTAAGGTTTGAGCTCAACTGAGGCCCCTAGAACAGGCACACCTGTTTCTCCAATCCTATCAATCACCTCTAGGCTTATAAAAGTTAATTAACCCTGCTTAGCCATTTACATCCCATTGTCTTATAGAGACACTGTGAAGAGTAAACATGTTTCCAGTCCTCAAATTCTTAGATTTAAGTACAGTAAATATGTGCTTAAGAAAAGATAGGAGGAAAGGAGAAAGGAAGTAAGAATGGGTTCTGTTTTTCTGTATATTAATCCTTCTCCTGTGTGGGATTTTTCAGTGAAAATATTAAGAAATACAACATGCAGACTTAAGAAACTTAGCAAGGATAATTGAAAAAGAAAGTCTGGAAGGAAATGTGGCACGATGTTTAGTGACATTTTAGGAGATACTAGAGAAGAAAACTAATGAAAGACGTTGAAAGAAGGAATGAAGAGAGAAAGCAGGAGAGGGAAAAAGCGGGCAGGCAGGAGAGTGAGAAGAAATGAAAGGCAGAAGAATGCAAACAAAGTCTCCAATTTGGTTGTCACATTCAGAAAAACACACCTCCCATGAAAATCTTACAGCCTTTTGGTTTTGCTTGGAGAAGTGGTTAATAATGAGTCCTGGCACTCAGCAGTTACAGGTACATGACACGTTAATCTTGGTTTGATTTGTCAGACGTTGTGTTAGAGCTAGCAGCACCCTTCATTTTACATGAATGGGCAGGCTGGAACAAAAGGCTACCACGAAAATTTAAAAATGACTCTACAGCACATTACAACATCAGCACGAAAAATAACAAAAAGTGAGTGAGTTGATCAATCATTTCCTGTTATAACGATGGAGAAATACATAAAGCCTCTGAAATGAATTTAAAACAGCACCATGGTAGACAAGTTAATGGAAAACCATGGTCCTAGCAAGAAACAAAAAATAGCATTTTAAGGAAAAATATGTAGATAAATGACATAGAACATTTCAACATTTTACATCTACGCTTAATTGCCAAAAGGTTTCAGCAGCACCCTAACAGGTTAAAAAAAAAAAAAAAAAAAAAGATTAATGAGTCAACAGCAGCTGTCTGCTAGGCACACATTTAGATGTGCAGGCTGTCTTGTCTTATTTTAAAATTTGATCGTGAGTGTCCAAATCTACGCATAAATATCTTCTGTGACTAAAGAAAGACATTGAAAGAAGGAATAGAGAGAGAAAGTGGGAGAGGGAGAAAGCGGGCAGGCAGAAGGTGAGGGAGAAGAAATGAAAGACAGAAGAGAAGAATGGACACTAAGTAGGAGAGTTGCACGAAGAATTATCTTCAGTGCTTATGGTTCAAGTGTACCATCAGTAGAGAAACTATGGGTTTCAGATTAGGTCAGAGCATCTCATTTTTTTTTAAGTACCCATTACTCAGGTTGACATTCTGCCCCTACCCTTTTCCCCATAAATCCCCCTTGAAAGGGGGACTACTAACACTAAACATGTTTTCTGCTAAAAATCCTTTTTCAAACTGGAAAAATGATAGATTAGCTTCCCAAGAAAGTTGGCTAGGCCGCAGCATATGTTTTAGAACAACATTAACAAAACCTTATTTGAAAATTGTCTAAAGTTCCAAGGAAAGAGCAACTAATGACCTAAAATTAGTACAGGGTTTGAGTGTTCCCAGGGCTGATTTCAATTCCCTTTCAAAGTCAATCTGAGCATTGTAATGACAGGGAAGTCTCATTACAATTCACACAGGTTTAGCTGCTGTCTTGTAAGGCTAGACACGGATTTAAAGAAAAATGATTTATTGTTGTTTGGGTTTTTTTATTTGCTTAATTTTTTTTTCATACACTGTGTTTCAATCTTACGCTTTCCCTTCCCAACTCCTTCTAGATCACTACCCACTCCATTTCATGTTTTTATTCCTCTCACAAAAAAAAGGAAAAAGAAATATAAAATAGAATAATCAGCATAAATAAGACTTGCACACATTCAAGCCAGATGCGATTCCAGAATGGAGAAGCAGAAGTGGACACGAGATCCAAGATCCCACCCCTCACCCAGAAGCTGTTTGCTACTGACACCTGCTGAGAAAGGAAATCAGTTTTCAACAATGAATGACACTGGGTGTATCAACCATACTCTATCTCCGGAATAGTTGGTTAACACAAAATGAACTCCACTTGATAATTGTTACTCAATACCAAAAGGTCAGCCCTGAATATATATGTAAATGTATCAATGGTGTATGTGTAGGTGTGTGTGTGTGTGTGTGTGGGTGTGTGTGCATGTGCACACATGGCATGTGTGTAACAACAATTAAAGAAAAAGAGGTCTTGAATTTGAGAGAGTGAGAACAAGGCATGTGCGTGGGAGGGGTTGGAGAGAGGAAAGGGAAGGGTGGGAATGCTTTCATTATATTATAACTTTAAAAAATATTATGGACTCTATGCTTTTGTTTTGTTTTCTTTGATTTATTGTTACTTTTAAGGCATTAAGGAGACATATTGTTTAAAAATAGTAGTGTGTGCCTCGATCTTAATGAACAAATAATAGTGGTATAAGTCTTTCCTAAAGGCTGTGAAAGTAACGGAATTAAGTTCCATTTGGATCTTGTCTTTAAGATGTTGAAAATAGAGGAAAGAAAAAATGCAAATAATTTTAATTCACATTCTAAAGCTCTCCATTCTCTGGAAAGCACAATGTATTATGTGAAATGTTTGAAAATGAATACAAGTTCACTTTTGTCATGGCGCCTGACATTTGAAATGGAAACACTGGTCTATAGCAATCCCAGCATGACTGACTTCATTAATGATCACCCTCCCCACCCTTCCAGCTAAGTTGACCTCAGAGTCCTAACAGACATCTGTACCCGGGAGAAAACTGTTTTTCATTCCTAATATGGTGAATGGGGTACATTAGCTTGGATCTTTCAGTCAGTCATTATTTCTGTCTTTCTGTTCAGTAGAGGAACAAATAAAGTCTCTTCCAAACTGGAAATGCCATGTTTTTAGCAAGAATAATATCATAATGATGCTAACATCCTAGTAAAACAAAAATGAATCATATTGGCTTGATAAATATCCTGCCTAGAGAGCTGCTTGGCACATTTCAGATTCATGATGAATAACTGTGGAATAATGAATTAATGAATGCTAAAATATTAACTGTGTCTCGGCACCATAATACCTCTCTCTGTTCTGCCAAATGCTTGAAGTGTATAGAGGAGTTTTGAGCATTGCTCATTGCAGAGCTCAAAATCTTCTATGAGAAAGAGAATGACTGCAAGTACAGCATTTGTTGCTGAGCTGTGTTAGTGCCTACGCCTCCATGTAAGAGTTAAGCTCAAGGAATTACTCTACTCGCCTTTTACTAAGGACAAGGTAGTAAGTATCTGTAATGTTTCCCATTTAAAATTCTGAAACAAGATCTGAAATATATTATATAATATCCTTAGACTGTGAGAATGCTCTAAAACATACAGAAAACATGCGATGCCATCCAGTTACTTGTAGCCCTGGCCTGCACCTTTGTTCCTGGACTTTACCACTGCACGGACACTTATTTACATTTTTCAAACACCTTTATCTTTGTTTGTATATGTGGGCTCGTGTATATGTTTTAAGGTATGTCCATACATGGGAATATGCATGTGCAGGTCAGAGGTCAGCTCCCTAAAAGCTGTCCACCTTGTTTCCTCAATCACGTTTTCTTACTTGATGCTGAGATTTTTTCAATTTAGCTAACTTGGCTGGCCAGAAAGTCCCAGGAATCCTCCTGTCTCCACTCCCCACTGCTGGGATTATAAGTAACCACTCACTTCAGCTTTTTAAGTGAGTTCTGGGGATAAAATTCAAGTCTCTATGCTACTATGCAAGTCACCTCTCTAGGCTTATCTTAATGCTCTCTTTTAATGTTATCCTGTTTAACTGCAACACTCAAACTGCTGGTTTACTTCTTCTGATAGAAAATAGTCATCATGAGGTTTCATTCCAGAGATAACACAAAGTCATCACTGCTTGTTAGAGACCAGGAGTTACACAGACTCGGGAGCAGGCAG
Organism: Peromyscus aztecus; assembly: GCA_902168405.1. Classification (NCBI taxonomy): domain Eukaryota; kingdom Metazoa; phylum Chordata; class Mammalia; order Rodentia; family Cricetidae; genus Peromyscus; species Peromyscus aztecus. The sequence goes on from CABHPQ010138212.1 coordinate 23,505, forward strand.
AAAGATAGTCAGGGGGTGCATTGCTAGTTAACAAAGGTCGCAGATTTCCAAGATGCCTGGCTTCTTCCTCCCCTTCCTGAGTTGAGACAAAAGCCTGGCAGCTTAAGGAAAAGATTTTGTAGGGCTTTGTCTCCCACAAGCAGGCGCCCTACTGATGGAGTGGTTCAACAAGGTCAAGGGTACATCATAAAACAGTTCTGGGCCAACCAACCATCCAAGAAGCTTTCTTCAAAGGGACCAACTCTGAATTAGGGGAGGAAAAACTCCGGAAGCTTTAACTCCCTGCCCCCCTCTTGAGAAAGGACTGAACTTTTTGTCTTCCTGGGCCCCCTTCTCTTTTGCAGAGGGTCTTTTTCTCTGTGCGTCTGTTGCTTGTGTGTTAAGCCCACCCCCAATAAACTCCTCTTTTCAACTGCTGACATGTCTTCGGTGCTTGAGGTCTCTCTGCGGCTACCTGTTGAGCTGATTTTTCCCTCTAACTGGCAGAGAAAACAAACCAGATCAACCCTAGATGGGTATCACTTGTGTGGAATGTTATCTTAAGCAGCCTACAAACTACTTGTGCAAACGGTGGCGCCAGTACCACTTGAAGTGTGACATGTGTCTTCCTCGCTCAGTTATGTCCCAGGCAAAGTGATGAAACTACCATGCCGTCCCCAGTAGGCCTGCCAGATCTGGGGCGACCACGCTGTGAGCAGTCAAGGATAGCTAGAGACAAAACTCACCCTCTTACAACATTGTAAGGTCTGCTTTAGATGTGTTTTGTAACTTGATGGTGAGTTCTCAGATGTGGACGTTGTATTTTTGCAAAGGCTGTTGCGACATTAAAAGTTGGCCACACCTGCATGTGTCTGGAGACTTTGATGGTGCTATACTACAAGTTTCTATAAATTTCAGGGCTCATAAAAGCACTAGGCACTACCTATAATAGCCAAGAAAGCCTGTGAACAGTGTTTATGGACCTTTTTATAATCAAGTCCACTTATGAAAAACCAAGGTCTCATGCTATTCCAGAGAACGACACTGAAGGAAAGAAACAGCGGCCAGGAGATGGTTCAAGATATTTTTTTGGGCACAAGACAAAGTTATCTAGTGTGAGAAGAAGCATGTATTTTAGAGGATTTAGAGCTTCTAAGATACTTTTTCTTTCTCATTGGTCTGGTTAGAGCTTACAAAAATCTCAAGCCATTTGTGAAGAGGATTGTTAAAAGCCCGACAGCTCTCCGAAACAGGAGGATGAGCAGTCGCATCATTGTTTATCCCAGATTTCCTATAAGTAGTGTTAGCTAAACAGGGGGACAGGCCAGGCATAAGCTTCACTTAAGGTATTTGGATACAGTGTATTTTTTTTTTCTTGAGAAAAGAATGTTTAGGAAATCAATAGTGATAAGGGACTGAACTTTCCAAGGTAACAAAGAATACATTTTTAAATGGATCTTTGGTTGTTTGAGATCCAACTTTTTTTTTGTAAACCCCCATTCCAGTTCAATATTGCTACGCCCATGATGTCTCAACCTGGCTGACCAAACAAAACCTGACCAAGGATGACGACAACAACAGACTTGTCAGTATGGAGGTGGGGAAATACCATGGCCCCATCCCTAGACAAAGAACTGCAGGTGAGTGAAGCATGCTGAGAATGGAAGAAACAGTCCTCTTCAGGGTCATTTCCTCAATTATTTATTCAATACTAAGTGAGAAGCTCTGAAAAAAAAATAGCATACAAGCAACATTACAAGGACTAAGAAGTTTCTAGCTCTTTATTTAGGGCTATATATCAATGTGCATAAAACAACAATTAAAGAAAAATAAGCCAGAGACCATGAATTTGAAATGGGGGAGGGTGTTGGTGGGAGGGGTTGGGGGAAAAAAGGAAAGGGGGGGGAATGATGTAATTGAATTTCAATTTCAAAAATTAAAAAAAAATCATAATAAAATCAAATCCTATTGTTCTTTCATATGCATGATTATTAGGAAGGAAACCATGGATTATATATTTTTCATTGTTTTTTCTAGGGGTTTTAGTCATGATAATGGATTCTTTATATTATATTGCTATTATTACTTATAGTAAAATTAAAGAAATAAAAAAACAGAATCCTGGAGTTCCCATGCTATTAAATGAAGTATATTTATCTACATAAACATGAGTTTAAGTTTAAGGAAAACTTGTTAGATGATCCTAGGAGTCACAGAAAATTAAGGTTCAGCTCAAAATGAATTGAACAAGTTGCACTAAAGAGTTGAGTGCATTTCCCAATCAAACTGTGAACTTAATATATCAATCATGCAACAAAACTACCTTTGCGTCACCAGAAGATTATCTTGGAAGAAATCAAAATTACCCATAATGATAATGTAGTGCACATTGAGAGTATTGGCAATGATAGCCCAGTTTTTAAAAGTATGATGTATATTAAAAAAGAGTACAGTTTTTCTTAAGCTGCTTTGTGTTCCTTTTTCAATACATTGGATACTATTGAATTCAAATGAGACATGACAACTTAATCTGTGATACATCATTGATTTTGTGCTGTTGTACATTGTGTACTTTGTTTTTTCTGTTGGTGGAGTTTTCGGTGAATGGAAGTGGAGAAGGGGAGGAAGTGGGTCAGAACTGACAGCAAACCTGACTCAGAGCTTCCCATGCCAATGAAGTAATGAAAACCCACACTGTTCCTGCAGCGGCAATAATGAATATAAATAGACAAAGGACTGTGAATGGCAACTGGGAGGAAGAGAATGAAGTATCCATTTCAAGAAAGAACCTTTTTCTGCCGTCACAGATAGCTTTGTGGACTGGCTGAATGAGGGTGCCATATAACAATTTGTGCTAAGAAAAGACTATGGAAGACAGTGCTCATGAACTTTTACTTAGGGATTCTGATTAAATAATAGAAATTTGCATATGTTATTAATTGTGCATGCTCACCTCTCT
>CABHPQ010138213.1:0-47536 GCA_902168405.1 Peromyscus aztecus
AAAAAAAGAAATATAATAGATGAGATACTAAAACACACTCAATAAATAAGTATTTAGGGCTCCTGGTAAGTATTTTGTTGTGTTTAAACACATGGTCATATTCTCAGATCTTTGGAAACTCTCAGAAAATTCATTTGATATTAATAAAAATGAAATAATCATATCTATATTCATAAAAATACTGATAATCAATAACAAATATTTTTAGATAGCATAGAGGACTATTTATAAAAGTTCACTATCATGCTATTAATTATAAATATTGTCCCTAATTAACCTTGCTTTCTACAAAATATCTACTGTCTTTACCTCCCAGCTCTGAGTCAGGCCTGTTGCATATTAATGAAGCAGGATTGAACAAAGAAGCCAGGATGGCTGTATAGAGTGCAGAAATGGCTGAAAAGATATATGGGGAAAATTTACAAAGAACACAAGCAACACCTTGGTGTCCTTCAGCTTATTTTGCATCATGTTCTTTCTTAGTGAGTTTACTAGCATATTTGGGGGGAGGGGCTAAAGAAATGAATGGAGAAGAGATAAAATGTGCAGATTCAAACTTTTATCAGCCTGCTAAGAAATAAAGCAGTATAAACCAGAGAAATTCTTGAATAAAATATTTCCTTTCCATCGACTCTTTCATTTTCAAGGGTTATTTTGGTCCAAGCCAAATGAATTTCAAAGGAATATCAAATCAGTATTGAAAGATGCAGACCTGGAAACGATAGTGTACCACATGCTGCTGAAGGCTTTAGAACAGACTCCTTTGGGTATCAAAGGCTCTGGTTTGGATGTGCATTTTATATTAATTAAAAATAAAAATAAGAGCTCTCCCCTGTCTGGGGAAGATCCTAGTCTCTCTGATGGGTTTGCCTGCCAGGCACACACATTCGAGGTTTTGCAGAGATTATAATGATAGAATGTATTGATTTGAGCTAACAAATAGAGAAACAAGAGTCAGCTGGGGCTCCTCTTCTAATAGCATGCCCAGGGTTTTCCACGATTCCTCAACCCAACCAACTTAGACATACTGGTTCGGCAGGCAGCCAGCACTCTTGGCCTTCTTCACAGGGTGTCAGGGTAAACAGAAGCTATGTAAAACTTTAATAGCTCCATCACTGAGAGGCAGTAATGAAAGCAGGGGAGCAACAGCTCCAACAAAGACAAATGCTGTGATTACCTTCCCACTGTGGCTCAACTGTGATATACAGCTTCGTGGGCATAAATTCAGAGAAACGCAGTGGAAGGAACCTGAGACATTCCTGGCTATGGATGAGAATTTGGGATACTGTTTCAAAGTGCTGGCTTTGCACATGGGGACAGAAAGAAACATTTCACTGATCCAGCTCAGTGTGACCCACTAATCCTGCAAATGAGTTGTTGAGAAACTTGTTCAATATTTAAGCCAGCTTTGTGTGCTGTGCAAAAGTTTTCTCTAGATTGTACTTTGATTTCCCAATATTTTTATCAAACAAAAAAAAAGTTGTGTCAATGAAAAATCTTTCACTCAGATAACTGAGTAAGAAGTGTGGATGCCTGGTTACCTGGTATCTGATGTTGAGGTAATGACAAGCATATGAAGAATAACATATTGGCCAAGAAGCCATTGCTTCTTTGGACTCTGATAGATATATTTTAATGATTTTCTGTAAAGCTCAAGCTTAATCTTTGAGAGTGTTTAGAACACATTTTCTTGGCTTTATATTATTGCAAGTGGTTATTGATGTACTTGATTCAAGAAGCAAATATGTTCCTTCTAAGCAGCTGATAATTTAAATGCATAACAGCTCTGTAGCTTTCATAATGTAAGTGATAACAAAATTTATGAAAGAAGTAATCTTGACTATTTTTATTATTGAACATAAGCAAACACAGTGTCCTGTCTTAACAAACTAAACTTGCTAACGATGGTGGGTATGCATTCGCTAAAGCATTATGAGTATCTTTGCAAAGACACCCTTTCTGAGGAATGTGGTTTCTTATTGCTATGTGGAAATTCAAAGTATATTTCCTGCTTCAAATATTCTTTCATGCTCCACCAAAACAGCACTTGAGAATCAGATCAACATCACTGCACAATGCATTAATGAAAGGTGTTGCCCATGTCATAGAGACTTGAGTACCCAAAGGGCAATATTCACAATGGTGAGAGTATAGACTGCTAACATATATTATATGCTCATTTTCTTCATTCAGTCTATGTTAAGGGCTAGCTGGAAGATGTCTTTGTAGTAGGTATTCTTTGAGATACTGGAACAATATAGAGAACAGATATTTGAGTCGCTAGTAATATTTACTTGGGGGGTGGGGGTATGGCTTAGTTGATAAAGTACTTACCACATTTGCCTGCAGTCCCAAGTTTAATGCCCAACACCCAGTGGAAATGCTGGGCATGGTCATGTATACTGTAATGTTAACACTGGGGCTGGGGCAGGGCAGACTGATTCATGGAGCTGTGTAGGCTTTCACTCTAGACAAATGATGAGAACCGAGAAATCTCACTTTAGAAAATAATATGGAAAGTGATAGAAAAGGACAATTGATGTCAACCTCTGCTCCCACACACATACACAGACGCTGTCACACACTAACACACATGTGCAATTTAGACAAACACAAACACCACTAAAACTAAAAACAAAAAAGCCGAAAAACATTATTTAAGGAATCCCTAGTAGCCTCATGGACAAATATACAGACTATTTCTAATGGGACATCACTCTTCAGAGCATCTTCCTTTAGGAAAAAATGAGCCATTTGCAAACTAAACCAGTTAGAGGAACTGTAGCAAAAGTTAAGGACAAAATTTTAACCAAATAAATATCCTGTGGTAAATCTCCCGGCATTCATCCAGCTGCAATATGAACACGTATTTCTAAATGTCTTTTTGGTGTGAGATGTGGAGGGGTGCAAAGTCAGCCCAGACTGGGACAAGCTGACAGACAGGAAAGTCAGGAACAAACGGACCACATGTATGTGACAATGACTACTAATGTCAGCATGATCCAGGCAGAGCAGATGTGACTCAGTCAACTTTCAGAAGTAAGAGGTGCTCTTAGGCCTGGTTAATTTGACCTCATATTTGTCAAAGTATTATAATGTGTAATACACATGCTTTTTATTTATTTATTTTTATGTAATTAAATGTATGTAATTAAAATCTTTATGTAACTAAAACACAAGTTTAGGTTATTTAACCATTTCTGTGACTCTTATTAATTCAACATAACCATAACGATGATTTGTGTCACATTAGAGTATTGCATCTGAAGAATAGCAGGATCAAATTCTTGATATTTTGTAATATCTTAACTTGTACCTTGAGTTTTGTGTTCTAGAAGGCTCTTAGTTTTGGAGTATCTGCTGATGATTAGTTCTTTATCACAGGCAGTCATAAAACAAAGGCTAGGCAAATCATCCTTAACAGTCTGCTGTGGGTGATATATTGCGTACCCTAATAAAATTTGCCTAAAGAGCAGAGAGACAAATGAACAATCACTGCCATGTCTTACCTCTGGTACTCCTCAGCCTGAAAAAGCTTCAGTTCCTGTCTCCTCACAACTTATATACCTTTCTCTGCCCAGCCATCACTTCCTTTCTAGTGCTAGGATTAATGGCATGTGTGATTCCCAAATACTCGGATTAAAGGTGTGAGATCTCAAGTTCTGGGATTAAAGGCATGTGACTCCCAAGTACTGGGATTAAGTACTGGGATATATGCCACCACTGCACGACTTTCATGTTTAATCTAGTAGCTTGTTCTGTACTCTGATCTTCAGACAAATTTTATTAGGGTACACAATATATCACCGCAGTCTGCCTTTATTTTGGAGATTTCATTCAACTGAGGCATACTTTATTATCTTTAGGCTGTCATATTATATAGTTCCCAAGCAACCAGACATCTTGACAAACTATGCTCCCAAATGTCTCAGGAGCTATTGGAGGATAGGTTCTTCGTCTTCCCTTGATCAAGAACCACAAGGAGACATTCAGCTATAGCTCCTTTACAGGAAGACATTAGTTGGACAAAACAAACAAACAAACAAAACATACATAACACATTTAATTTATTACCTCAATTAGCCTCAGTTTATGAACTTTATTCTTTAGAAATACTTCCAAAAGGTCTCATGTGAAAAAATCTCCGTTATGAGGCCCAAACATAGCTATTGCTCAGTCATGAGCACTTTATACTGAATATCTGAAGTATATGTAGCTCATTCCTGCTGGTTCTCATTGCCTGTCAGAGTAATTCCCTGAGCAGTAATTATTTTCATACATTCTGTCTGATCACAAATACCTACTCTTTTGAAACATCTAACTTACATGCTGTTATGATTGGCTTTCTATGATCTAATTCCTATACAGTAAGAAATGCTGACATACATGTCATGACCTATACTATATTTTACTAATACTGCATTTTTTCTTTTTTAATTCAATATTTAATTTAAAATGATATTTTTGAATTAGAGACAGTCTCAGAACATTAAAAACAATGATATGTGTAGCAGAAGTCATTACTTGTAGCTCTGCTTTAAAGTTCTATTAAAAGTTCAAATAATTTGTAGGTAAAAACCCATCATCATTTTCCTACTTGTATTAAATAACTGTCGAGAGAGCCTTTCAGTGCTTTGTTCTTCTCAATTAAACACTGGCTCTGTGTATAGAATTAGAATAAAGATTGGTCTATGCTTCAAAGATACCACTAATTAAGTGATAATCTAATGCATTCTGAAACCTGTTTTGTTTTCAACTCAAAGTCTGTGTCTGTTGCCAATTATACCCCAATTAATTCCAGTTTCAGTGTGAGAAATTTTTTTCTTTCTCACAGCACTAGAGAAGTGCCTTTAACTGAAGCTTCTCTGATCTTCTAGCTTTACATATCTTTCAAAAATCATAAGCTATATGGCACACAGAGATTTACTCATTGCATTTCAATAGGTTCTGTTGTCCATTGAGCATATTTGATCAGTGCATTAAGAACATATAATGGGTGTACTGAAATCAAAGGGAAGGAGAAGCTCAAGTACAGTCAGATACTACATTGCATATTTTGAATTTTGTACTCTCTGAATAGAATTGTTTTATATGCATACTTCATATAAGATAATATGCCACACACTACAGTGGCACATAATAGGGAATTTTTTATGAAGATTTAAGAAACATAAATATCCTGCAATAATGTCAAATATTAATTCCCAAAGAATAGTGACTTCTCACTTTACTATATGGGCAATGTAATATTATGAACTTCAATCTGCACTGACCCAAGGCTTAAACTCCCACTGCTTCTTACTGAGTATGAACATGGAAATAAGATATCTTTAGTCTTTAGATCCTGAAACGTGGATCCTCTGTGCAAATAATGCACAGAGGTTTGAGTGTGTGAATTAATTTGAAGCCGGTTCTAAATATGGTAAATATATACCTGTATCTGCACCCAATCAAGCCAAAGTAAGAGCTTTGGTATACAATGATCCACAGGCTAGTTCACAAATTCTTTCCCTTCCAGCATATTCACACAGAGAATATTCAGTAGAGTTTCTTCTTCAGAGTTCCCAGAGAGCTAAACCAAGATAATTATGAGGTTTTCCCTAAGAAAGTTAGGAAAATCACACTAAGTCACTAGAATCAGGAGGGTGTTTGAGGGAGCAAGAGCAACCAGATATTTTGCAACCAAATTATCAATGATTCTTCTTGTTAGCTAATGCATGCTGAATACCTAGTGTGAGCCAGATTATCATCTAGATAATCTACATTTGTACTTCCACCCTTACAAAAGTCTTTTGAGCTGGCCACTTATCATCATTTGCAGGTTGGATAGATCCAAGGAACATTCAGTTTGCTCAGGCAGAAACCAAGATGACTCCCCAAGATACTCAGCTCCTGGTTATTCAATCAAACACTAAATGTAGACTGCTGGATATGAATTTCCACAGATATAATTAAAATTACAGTTAAATGAACACAGATAAGATTTTCCACGTGGGTATGCTTGACAAAATCATATAAGCACTTTAAAGGTAAAGAGTTTTCTTGGGCAGAAAAGAAAGTGTAAAGTATAAAGAAAGTGTAAAATATAAGCCAGAGAAAGGATTTTAGAGATATTAATATTTAGATGATGTAGATAATGAGATGAGATGACTAGAAACAATTTCTTACTGAAGAAAGGAAGAATTCTTTCAAGAAGGGAAGAATCATGGTAATATAGTATCAAGGACTTTGACTCTGCCTACATTCTGATTAAGCATCATAAAGGACCCCCCCAGGTTCTTCATATTATCACATTTAATTGAGTCAATGCCTTAATTACAGCCTTGTCATACCTTAAGCAGTGAACTCTTCAACACAGTATCAACTTCTAACTATTGAAACGTGAACTGATAAATGGGTATCTTTCTTTTTTTTTTTTTGGTTTTTCGAGACAGGGTTTCTCTGTGTAGCTTTGCGCCTTTCCTGGAACTCACTTGGTAGCCCAGGCTGGCCTCGAACTCACAGAGATCCGCCTGGCTCTGCCTCCCGAGTGCTGGGATTAAAGGCGTGCGCCACCACCGCCCGGCGATGGGTATCTTTTCAAATGAATCTTGACAGTGATTTGTTAAGCCCCAATTCGAAGTTAAATATAGTCATACAGTAACTGAGGGTGCATGCAAGGAAGCTCTATGGAATTAGAAGAGCTAAGACACTGGGACAGATTTAACACCCAAGAAGAACACCTAGGCTGAGGACAGAGTGAAGACCTGGAAACAACAAAGTGGCCATGGGAAGTAACTTGAAATGAGAAGCTGCTACCTTACAGGGAAAAAATTATCTCAGATGTCTCTGAGTCTTGAGAGAGACTGAAAAAAGACCCAGCCTGAGAAGTGAGATCTTTCCATATTCTACTTAGCATCAAAAGGATGCTATTGGCTTGCAAACTGACAAATTTTGTATCACCTACAAGGTTCTTAGAGATTCTGAATGTCAGTTCCCAACCTAGACCTAATATGCTGGGATGTGCCCTTTAACAATTTCTCACTACCATGACCTATTTGCATACAATTGTTTGAAAAAATACCGAGCTAAGGAAAAATTAGTTGCTGTATAACAACTGTCAGCTTGCTAGTAGAAGTAGATGCTGAGGGAAAAAGGAACCAAGAGCTGGAAATCTTGGAAATCTTTTTTTTTGTACTACTAAATATCTTTTGCATGAGTTATAATGATACAAATAGCTTAGAGTGTTCTAAAGATAAAACAAATGGAGTGTACAGTAAGAGGAAATTGATCTGCAAATCTTTGAAGAACTGTGTACAAAAAATGTAAATGTTTCTTTAGCCGAATGGTATATGAGTGAGCTGTTAAAATGTGTGTTTATGGTATGTGGTCTAATGTATCATATCAAATAACTTCCTCTGAACACACTGTGTTTTCTATACCTTGAATTGTATGCAGATCTAGAAAACTACAATTAAGAAAGACCCTACAAAGTCTTATTACATGTAGAAATGTTAAAGCAAATTGTACAACGTCAAGTTCTGCAAACACACCTTTAAAAGTAATCAGAACTATGAAAAGAAAGTTTGGAAAATCAATTCCATGAAGCAGGAAGACATTTTTTCATCTTCATGTAAAATAAAATTAATAAAATCAAATACCACATTTCTTTACAGAAGGCTTTGCAAACATCCTAGGCAGATAAATTTAAATATAGAGAGTTCTTTAAAATTGACATTTTTCCCAAGTAGAAACTGGAATTACTTGTAGATGAAGTCTGTTATTTTTCCTGGGGCTGTGGAGCAATCATGAATACAGTATTGCTTGTTAGACAGATAAGGCAGCCAGAGCAAATAGCAATGAAATCCAAAGCACACAATCTCTATGAAAGATTGGTAATAAAATCAAAATAAATTATTGCAATTTTCAGAAATGATCAAGGAACTGATGTGGTCCTCCCCTATTTTCAGAAAAGGCTGTGTATAAACAAGTATAACATGAAAACATGGCCATGTGCAGTTTTACCATAATGCTTGTTGGAACTTTACAAATGAAGTTCTTGCTATTTTGTTACATAATTGATTCTTTTTATTGGCCATATGTCCTAATTGTTCACTGAAACTAATAATCATTTTGTCAGAAATTAATGTCTTCTTATTGAAGGGGTATTTTTATTAGGAGAAAACAGAATTTCAAAGCAGTCCACTTCTTTCCAAAAGTAGTAAAGCAGATCCAACACTCCAATAGCAAATGGTAAGACTATTATTTGAAGTTTCTTTAACTGGGTTTTTGTACTGTTACTGGACAAAAGAGAGCATTCTATTTAATTAGCTTTCTTCCTCCAGTCCCGTAAGTTGGACACTTTCCAGGAGTGGATCTAGCAGGAAATGTGTGTGTAACCTGATAGAACACTCTACTGACACAAACAGTGTCATGTCCTTACCATACTATAATTGTTGTGATTGTCTGAAAGTGGTAATTTTATTCATATTTTATAAACATATTCTATATATGTAATTATAAACAACTTGAGTTTACATGACTGTTTATACTATTTGAATAGGTACTGTGCCATAACAATTAAGAATGTTCTTTTACACTGTTGTTAATACTGTCTTTAGATAAGGGAGATTTGGTATAGATTTTGTTCAGGGTAAGAGAAGATATATTGTGAAAGAGCAACCATCTATATGTATTCCCTCAGTGCCACACCCTGACTCTTCCATCACTACAAATTATAGGCCCTTTTAGAAAACATCCTACTGCCATGGAATCTAGCAGTCAGTTCTGTGGTAGCCATAGCACCTCAGCTTTGTAGGCTGGAAGCTGAAGATGTCACTCTGTGGAGAAATGATGCTAAAAGCTACACTGTCACATTCTACAACTGAGTGTAAGTCATAAGACAATGTAAAAGTTACATGATGTTGTTTATTTATCTATTTATTTATGATGTATCACTTCAGGCCAAGGGAGCATAGATTAATCATGTAAGCAAATAGTCATTTATGCTCTTGAGTACAGATGAATGTTGATGGAGTAATTGACCCATTTATTAGTAAGAATGATAGATAAATAATAGCAAGAGTTACTTCAAATGAATTAGTTTATGTTATAGTTAGGAGAGCTCCAATTAATGCAAATTTTGTTCTGTTTTTTGAGACAGAGTTTCTCTTTGAAACAGTCCTATCTGCCCTGGAACTTTTTGTAGACCAGGCTGGCCTCAAACTTATAGAGATCTGCCTGCCTCTGCCTCCTGATTGCAGAGATTAAAGGCATGAGCCACTACTGCCTGACTCATAATGTAAATTTTTAATTTGTCACTCAGCCTAATTAGAGAATAGAATTCCTTGATAAGTTATATGTAGATAGATGAACAGGACTGGGAAGTTTGTCTTTATTTGGAGGTTTTGTATAGTCAATTGACTCTCCATAGACAATGAAAGCCAAAAGGCAAGTCAGTGTAACTGTAAAAATAATTAACCATAGTTACTTTTAAGGTAATTGAAACACTCAAATAATTTTAATAATTTCATATGCATTATTTATGTTTACTTATGATTTATGTTTCACATATACTTTCAGAATACAGAACTCTAGAATTGGTAGTATAAAATCAGAAAATTCAAGACAGACATCAATGCTATTAGAAATGTAGGTATTCCAAAAGACACAAAGCTTGGGTTTTTTAAATATTTTAATAGATATTTTTGTTTTGCTTTTGTATTGCTAGAATGGGATTCTGCAGTAAGTGTCTTTTGTAGCTTCTATTAGAGAAGTTAAAAAAACAATTGTATATGAACAGACTCTCCTAGGATGAGTTGATATTTTTAAAAGTATTTATATGCTTAACTTTCTCTTGTCTATAACTATGAGACACAATTTTTTAAAGAATAAAAATGATCAACAAAAGCCAATTTCTGTAAGAAACATAGAGAGAGAGATCTGTAAGAAACAGAGAGAGAGAGAGAGAGAGAGAGAGAGAGAGAGAGAGAGAGAGAATGAAGTACTGAGATGGAAGCTGTGATTCCACGCCTGAAAGTCAGCCTCAAATGGCCTGAACTCGAAGCTCACCTTACCTTATTAGCATGATAAGGGTTCATTTACTTTCTTGCTGCAAATGTTCTATACTCAGGTTTTCTGGTTCTTAATTAGTTATCTGTTCCTTGGCAATGTTTTGATATCGTGGAATTGTAAATGCACAAAAGCATCAACAACAATTCCAGGAACATTTCAAAGCACCCATATACAGATATGATTATATTTGAAATCTTCATGTTACATAAAGAATGCACTTGAGCTGAGAGCTGATACAAAACCTGACCTGCTTCTCCAATTTCAGGTAATTATTTGAATTCATTAGAACTGTTAGTTTCCATAATTAACATTGTTCTGACTTTATATTACTATTTCTGAAATCAGCAAATTCCCTTGTCTTTGCACTTCCTCTCTAAGTTGGAAGATTTCCAGTTGAAAGCATTGTTTTGAACCTAAATAGAAACCACCCTGAACAGCTCCATGATGCAGAGAGGAATAAAGGTGTCTTTGGAGAAAGAACTTCAAGTGCAAATTAACTTGAAATAATTTAACCTGAGTGTGGGATAATTTGCAGTCTTTCTTCTGTGCAGCTGTGGGAGTTGCTTCTGCAGGCCCAGGTGGGGGAGTTGCCTGGCGACTCAAAATTTTGTCACATCTGTCAGCTGTAGTGAAATGGAAAATACAGTAAGAGGTAACCTTACATAGATGTGGGACAGCCCTGCAGGGGCTTGTCTCTTTGCAGCAGGGAATAAATTATGTGAAAATTGAAATGAAATACAATGTTGTTGATTTGCCAACCTATGCAATTTGAAGAAATGGAAAAATAAAAGCAAAAAACACTTCTTAGATTAATTGTTGCAGTTATCTAAAGCCAAGAAGCATCTATCTACCAAAATCCTACTTTCCAAATAAAAAAATCCAGGCCACTATTATCTGAGACAGATTGCACTTTCTATTTTTATGCTTCCTGATTTTGAAATATTTTATGAGGAAGTAATCATTGCATCATATTTTGGTATATTACATTCAACAAATTTGTATTTTTTAAACAACCGATATCACATGGAAGCAGACATTCAAGCCATCTTACAGAATTTAGTCAGTCTATATGCTGTTATTAATTAATACTATTAATTAATTTATATTAATTGCATTATATTATAAGCATAGTCAACAATTTCAATATGATGAGGGAGAAAATGTGGAATAACATGTAGGTGAAACATTAAGTATCAAATGCTGGAGCAGTTTACTACAAGACAGCAATGTGCACTACTTGTTTAAATGCACTTAATTGATATTCTTGTTAGTGGAGGAAGTTTGTGACTTCCTTTTCTAGTAAGGCATCTAAGTAGGAAACTAGGTGACCTTCCCCAAGATCTTCCCAACTGCACAGTTCCTTGCATTGGTATATATAGGTCATTAACTAGACAGGAGATTAAAAACAACGTCTGCCTCTCTCATCTTGAAGATTTATTTTTAGGCTATGTAATGAGTAGACATAAGAAAGTTCTTTATAAACTGTAAAACAGTCATTCTCAACCTTCCTAGTGCTGTGACCCTTTAAGGCAGATCCTCATGTTGTGGTGGCCCCCAACCATAAAAATTATTTTCATTGCTACTTCATAACTGTAATTTTACTACTGTTATGAATCATAATATAAATACCTGTGCTTTCCAATGGTTTTAGGCAACTCCTGTGAGAGGGTCATTCAACCTCCAAGGGTCACAACCCACACATTGAGAACCACTCGTATAAAGGATCAATAACAATTCTTATCTTTTAGACAAATCTAATAAGCAAATATTAAATGGAACTTCTTCACATCCTTTGCTTTGATTTTACCAACAATTGTTTATAAAGTTACATATTTTCCTGTTACTTATCTTTAGAGTCATTCAAGAAATACTTAGCATACACTAAATATTAAATTACACAGACTATCATACAACACATACAATTATGTCAATCATCATTATCATTCAGAAATTTCTATTTGCAAAACATAGCAGCATGGGGCAAACATAAAATGTTAAAGAGAATGAGAGTAACGAAAGGGCAGTACAGAAATACAGAAAAATGTTAAATTAATATATATTTTAACACTAAGGATTATAACATTTATTTGGTCATAGGTTAAAAACATAATAAAACTTATAGCTGGAAAAAAATCATCAAATCTATTGATAAATCCACAAGAATGGCAAACACTCTGGCCTGGCCAAATTCAAAAGTTCTAAATCCACTGCCTTTATTTAAAAATTGGATTTTCCACACAAAATTCTTCATTGCAGCTTTCTAAAACTTCTGGCCCAAACTGTAACAATGGGTCTGTAGCCTATCAAACCACAATCAGTTGGCGCTGGGCTCTGTCACTATAGATAGGATGCGTGCTCTCTGTCGTCACTGATTTGTGTCAATTGCCCAGTGCCTGTAAGAATATGAGCTCTCCAACCTCACTGTATAAGAGGGATTCTGAATTAACATCCATAGGTTTTACCTCCCTTTCCTTCCATACTACCAAATTTTCACTACTGGGATAGACCCTCCTTGTTTTATGACTTCTTCTTTATATGGATTTGGCATTTATCTCCTTGCTTCTTCCAGTTATTTATCCTAGACATAATTAATGGAGTCACATAATTGTCTGTTTGTTTCAAATTGATAATATTTACCATTCTGATAGTTCATTTTGATTATTAACTTGATTGGATTAAGAATATCTTGGAGATGAGCGATGCTTTCCTCTGAATGTATCTGTGAGGGATATTTCAAGAGCATTAAATGAGAGGGAAAACCCATCCTGAGTATGAGTGATGTCATTTCTTTGGTTAGGACCATCTTAAGAACATAAAAGGAAGAATGGGAAAGTCAGTGGAGCTCAGGATCTCCCTTGCCTCTGTTTTCAGACCTGCTACGACATGCACCACTCAGCTCCATCACTGCCTCCCTGCCATGATGGACTGAACCCGCTGAAACGCGGAGCTGAAGTAGACCTTTTTCCTCCCTCAAGCCAACGATGCCAGGCATTTGGTCCCAGAGAAGAAAAGCAACTAAAGCAGCCAGATATCATTGTTGCAATGCTATCCTCCTTTCCTGATTTAATTACTGTCCCTTCAGTCACATAGTTGCAGTTACCTACAGACCACTTCTAGGTCCTTTTTTTTTTTTTGTCCCAACTATTCAAAGGCAACATATCTATACTGTGAGTACACTCATGGTAATTTAGAAAAGCACCTTACACTCTCTGTTTCATTGCTTGATAACTGACCTCCACATTCACCAAATGGCAGAACTGAAATCTTCCTAAGAGGCTCACTGGACTTTATACTTGTTCAATTCAGCAGATCCCTAACCGCACTAGAACTTGTTTTAATCTGTCATTCTTATTTATATGGTAAATACAACAGGCTCCTAATTCCTCTGTCATAAGTCAGTGCCTGCTTTATCTTTGTTCTGATGCTGGAAGGTCTCTCTAAAATGTGGATTTTTGTTATAATGTCTCTCTAATTTTAAAATATCATTGGTTTGCCACTATACTCAAGACGAAGTTCAAATTATTTAGCTTGTCTTTCAGAATCTGTTTCTACTTATTTATTTACTACTATGACTCAACTTCTCTTTGGAACAATAAGACAGACAATGGAGGACAGAATGTATTTTGAACCTTAATATCTACTACAGACACTGCCTATTGTTTGGCATTCATGAAAAATTAATTGAATAAATCAATAAATTGCTCATTCTACACTAAGCATCTCTAAGTTTTCATAAATTCTAAGTAATTCGCTTCTGTATTTCTGACATACCAGCTCTTTGTCAGTACTCTACTTTAATCAAGGTGTGTTATGATCAGCGAGAGATGGATAGGAAACAGAACTCTATGATGAGAATCTATGAACCCTAAAGTCCAATAGAGCAGACTTTATGTCTCATTCCATTTGAATGTTACCTATATGATTATGAGAGTTTTACTGGTCTCACTAGCTCTTTGTGCCTCATGTGTAAAATGTGAGTAATAATATTTGAATGAGAGATCCTCTTTTATATTGAATGAGACAGTTAAAGAGTTCTGGCACATGGCCAGTAAATATTCAACTTTGTAACTTTCAGTGTCTATTCTAGCATGCATTGTGCCATTATAATATGTAGTAATTATGCCAAATAGTCCCCCAGAAATTTAGATTCTAATTCTTTGAAAAGACTTATAAATGAATTTCAACTTACAAGACATGGACTCTAACATGTTAGTACGTTTGGGTTAAGATGATGAAATAGGAAGCATACTTAATATTTAAATTCAACTAGTGTAGCTAGGTTCACAGTTACCTTGCTCACCCAAGAAATGGTCCAGAAATCAAGCGTTTTCTGATCTGTGAATTACATGTGACAATCCTAATGAACAGAGTGATGATATATGGCTTCTGACTTACGAAATCTTGTCTGGTTCTTATTGCATTGGTCGGAACACACTTCATTATTCTTTTGTGCTTTTATTGGGATTTTACCATGTGTCTGAACTATATGAGTATTCAGTGTAACTGGGAAACCCTATATTGGAAATAATAGAGTTTATGTTTTGTTGACTAACATGTACTAAGAGGGAAATTTAAGGAAATGATATCTAAGTATTGTTTGTCTCCAATGCAGATCAGTTAGTTCCAGAGAGCCAAAATGTAGCTTTTAGAGGCCTGAGAACAGAAGACTGGGGCTGCTTTTCTTTTCAGTGCTTGTAATACATGGAGACATGCAGCAATTATTGGAAATGGCATCTCAAGGGTTGACACTATAAAAATAAATAAAAAGGTGAGGTCAACAGTTATTTGGAATCAGGTTAGATAAATAAGCAAGATACACAATAGATGTACCCTGGGAAACAGTGGATAATCACTGATGGTTAATCTGGCCCAAAACCCTTCTATATCTTCACATATACTTTTTTTACTGTATGTCTCTAAATCTCAACCTGAAAACTTGTTTGAACATCTTTATAAATGTAATGTGTGGACTGTTGAGAAAAATGTTGGAATTAAACCATTTCTCCTACTTTTATGGAAGGAGCTATACAAAAATATTTATTGATCTTTCATGTAATAAATAAGATGAAATATTTAGGGCAAGCTCACATATTATAAAATATGTAAGAGATGATGTTTGCAATAATGTTAATAATGACTGTAATCCATCAACTCTCATGTGTTATAAATGATGAATTGATACATGACAGAGCTTGTGCATATTTATTTCTACTAGCTAACAGTGACTCTGCAACTATTATCTTTGTTTTCCTGATGAGAACAACAGGAAACAAAGATAGAGACAAATAATTCTAAACAAGGTTTCTTTAACACGGATTATTGTTTGAAAATATATTTACCTTATTTGTGTGTATGTTCGTGTCTGGTTCCTGTGTGTGTGTGTGTGTGTGTGTGTGTGTGTGTGTGTGTGTATGCATGTCTGCACGTGCACTGTGTTTGTGTCTTGTTCCTACAGAGGACAGAAAAAGGTTTTGGATCCCCTGAAACTAAATTTACAGCAAGTTGTGAGCTGCAGTGTGTGTACTGGGAACCAAACTCAAGTCCCCTGTAAGAACAGTAAGTGCTCTTAAACACAGAACCATTTTTCCTTCTCCAAAATTCACTATCTTATTTAGGCATAAGCACTACCATGAAGAATCATAAGTAATATATTAAAGATTTTAACTGCATATTCTCCTAGAAAACTTGTTGTAGGTTCAGATTCCTTTTATTTACAAGATATGTTAGTATCTAAGATTGCAACTCAAAGAAAAGCTTAAGAGCTCTCTGGAGAGCCATAGACTTGATCAAAAATATCTTTTCCTGTAGTATTTCAGCTACTAGGCTTAAATTATTGTTTAAAGTGTAACATTTTCCACAAGTTTAGATACCACATAGGATCATTTATACACAGAGTTTAATACTTATGTCTGGACATCTATATTGAAAAATGCAGTTCCAGCATTTATAAGACTTTCCCTAGATTCCCTTATCAATTGAAGCATGCTCTTTCTTTACATGGTCTTATAGCAATGAGCTTTTTATGTTCTCACAGCAAATACTGAGGTTTCTCAGTGGAGGGGTTAGAAAAAGATGGCAAGGGGGTGGTTCACTAAACTATAGCCTAGCCCACCTTCAAAAAAGAGTAGCCCTAGGGGCTGGAGTGTAGCTTATCAGTAGATTGAATGACTAGCGTTCAGGAGCCCTGAAATATCCCTGATGTCAGCCTCTCACACAGCTCACTTTCATATGCTATATACATTGAGCATGCCTAATACTATGGATTAATTTCATATACTTAAACTTTTACTCTGTTTATTATTGGTGTGTGTGTGTGTGTGTATGTGTGTGTGTGTGTGTGTGAGAGAGAGAGAGAGAGAGAGAGAGAGAGAGAGAGAGAGAGAGAGAGAGAGAGAGAACATGGCATAGTGCAGGTATGCATGTTAGTGAACACTTGGTAACACTCTCTTCTATAGTAGGTTCCAGGGATTGAGTTTCAGGTCATCAGGTTTGTGCTAAAAGTGACTTTACCACCTGAGCCTCTTTGCCTGCTCTTAATTATTTGTCTGTCACATTCGTTTGCTAAAATGAGGAAGTAATGTTTTAAAACCACTGGCCTAAAGTGCGGCTGTCCTGTTTTGCCATGGGAAACGACAGAGACTTGATCATGGAAGAATACACTGGTATCTCCACTCCTAGCTTCCGCATTATTTAGATAGATCTTGACTTCTGTTTTAGACCTCACTCTGCTGTGGGATGGTCTGTATGTCAAACATGTTGCTTATTGGTCAATAAATAAAACACTGATTGGCCAGTGGTCAGGCAGGAAGAAGTATAGGCGGGACAAAGAGGAGAGAATTCTGGGAAGTGGAAGGCTGAGCCGGAGACGCTGCTAGCCGCCACCATGACAAACAGCATGTGAAGATGCCGGTAAGCCACAAGCAATGTGGCAAGGTATAGATTTATAGAAATGGATTAATTTAAGATATAAAAACAGTTAGCAAGAAGCCTGCCACGGCCATACAGTTTTTAAACAATATAAATCTCTGTGTTTACTTGGTTGGGTCTGAGCGGCTGTGGGACTGGCGGGTGAGAGAGATTTGTCCTGACTGTGGGCTAGGTAGGAAAACTCTAGCTACATCACCCTCCCCATCCTGGGCTGGAATTGAGAACTAGCAAGTCCATCAGGCCTACCAGGACATTGCCCTTGACTGACACTATGACTCAATAATCTTTGTAGTCTAAGTTGTAGTCTAAGTTCTTAGCTGTTCTTCTTGTTTACTGATTCTGTGCTTCAGTGATGTTATGTGTGGCTCTAAACGGTTCACCTTGGACTTCCTGATTCTCTGAGTGTTACCCTAACATATACCATTGCTGAAAATGATAGGTTCTAATACTAATGATAAGCCTTTAATTTTAGGAGAAACAGTAGTTTTTCTTTTTTCTTAACAGAAAGTTATGTCTTTTAATTTTTATACTACATAACACATCTGTCAGATACAAGATGTAGTGATCCTATATTTTATTTTATTTTTAATTTTTTATTGATTCTTTGCTAATTTCATATCATGTACCCCAATCCTACTCACTTCCCAGTTCTTCCATGTTTGTCCTCTACCTTGAAGCCTCCCCTCACAAAAGAAATTTAAAAAGATAGAAATTTTAAAAAAAAATCACTTTACCCTCCATCTTTTCCACCTCTCCATCACTTATTTGTTCACTGTAGAGGCATTGGCAGCTGTGGTGTCACACACGGTGTCCTTTGGCTCAAACAACTTTACTTGTAAAAATGTTCATTGCAATGAGTCGGTAGTCTGGTTGACGGTCTCTGGCTTCTGCTATACCATCAATACTGGCTCCTCATCAAGGCGCCTCTTATGTATCCTGCTGTTGCGGTGAGTCATGGAGATCCTCCAGCTGTGTAGTTCTACAGGACTGGTCACTTCACATGCTCCAGAAGGTCATATATGGGATAGATGTTTGGGTAGGCCAACTGAAAGCCCTGGATGTGTACCAGGGTGTTAGCTGGGTTGGTAAGCCCAGGCCTCCACTGGGATACCACCCACATGAGTGTTGGGGGCAGCTCTCCTTCTCCCTCACCACTGGGGCAAGCTCTCAGTGGTTGCTGGCTGGCTGGCTGGCAGTCATGGGGCAAGCAGGCTCTCCCAGGGCCAGAGTGGAGGGGTGCCATCTCACACAACCTCAGGTGGCACCCATACTGCTTCAGGGGCCGTATTGATCCAAAGGGCCTTAGCTGCCACCTGAGGTCATGGTGACATCTGGGCCATGCTGCAGCCAAGGGTCATGTCTGGATCTATGGATCTACTGCATGGGGTTCTTTCTTGATGCCCATGGCCTGTGTTACCATCAGAAACAGTAGATTTTCTATTTTAATATTTTCAGGACAAATATTCACTCATACATGAAGTTTAATATCCACCATTCTTTCTCTAAATAATTCAATATAATGATTGGTTCAACACATTACTGATTCAAAATACACTAAGACTTCTGAATTACATGTGAAGTGTTATAAGTAGAGAAGTATACCATTTATATGTTATGGTTTAAAAGGCCTCATATAATATCACCTTGCATGAGTTCCAAAGAAGCACACCCTTATGGACCCAGGTGACCTTTCTGTTGTTGTTGTTTCCAATGCAGTCCTTTCTGTCTTTTATTTAAACTGACCATATTCATCAGGAAGCATCTACTAATGCCCTGAAATCTTATTAAACGCCCCATTGTTCCCCCTTACAACATCACACACTTCTCATTAACAGCAAGCATTACAGCTACAACTTTCTGTGAACTTTCTTATGAATTGTTGACTAAAGAGTGTCTCCTTACTTGGCTGGGTTCTTGAGGACCCAGGAAATCATGGTTTGTTTTGTTCATTATTGTGTCCTTAGTGCCATGCTAATGCTGTATCTTCCAGTTTCAAGAAATGTGTCAAATACATGTACTAGTATTAGCTTCCTTCTTTAGAAACATCCAGGTCCCAAATTGCAGCTGTAATGATTGCTGTTAATGAGAAGTGTGTGATGTTGGATGAGAAAACAATGGGGCATTTAATAAGACCTTAGTACATTATGCACATTTCTCTGGTGCCCAAATAATGTTTCTTTCTGTATTTCTAACCAAAATATGATGAACATGTAAGAATTTGATTAAAAGTTCTGTGACTTCGCTCTTTCTTTTTATTTTTTCTTCAGACCACTGTCTATTTTTAAAAGGATTTTGTATTGTATTAAATTCCATTCAGAGTTTCAAAGAAAACTAAAAATCGATGAAGGAAGTATCATTGTGTACCACCACTTGAACCATGATCTCCCCAGTTGATTTTTTAGAGCATTTAAGGGAAGCATAGAGGTTCTTTTCTTTACATTTACTTTTTAAAATATTATATATTTGTATTTTAATAAGTATGTAACATGTTATATACATATATAGTTTATTTCTGGAAAAAATAAGCTTCCTGGTTCTCATCCTTCCCATCCCTCTGATACTCCAGTTTCCTCCTTGTTCTCACCCCTTCCTAACTGCATTTACTTATAGCAATATTCTTATGATGAAACAGAGTCTGTTTCCACAAGGAAAAATAGAAGAAAATACATGTTGTTGTTAGTGTAGCACAGATTAACCTTTGCGATGCAAAAACCCAAATGTACTCGGAGGAGCTGAACACACAACTTTCATTGAGCAAAACCCATCAACAAAACAAGTTAGTGTCCATCTAACACCTTTCACAATACTAGGGTAACTCCCTTCTGTAACAGAGGACCAATGGCAAAACAGGAAATAAAGTACCAGTGGGATAAACTGTAATTCACATTAGACCTCGGTTTCTTGAAATTGTTTGAGCACTTACTTCTGTCCTTCATTACAGCACACAGATATTCCCCATGTAATATCAATCTGCCATTCACTTTTTGATTTGAGAAAGAGCAAACACATCAAAAGTAGATGGTTAGATCTCCTTCTACCACCAATGCAAAATATTCCTTGTTCATCTAGTCATCACTTGGTTAGTTTTAATTACCAAAAGACAATCAATCAAAAAGACAGGTAAGAAGACATTTGGTCACCTGTTATAACAGATAAATGATCTATGCTGTGGAATGAGGGATTGAAAATATTTAAGTCTTTAAGAACAGAAGTTGAATTAGTCATGTGACATTTTTCATTCTGGAACTCTATGGTCATATTGAGCATTTAGGACTATATTTGCTATTTAATGTGAATTCTCTGAAGCTAATCCAGTCATAACATTTTCCTTAAAATAGAACAAAATTTATAGCTTGGCATAGTTCTAGTCGCAATCGAAGCTTTGAATTGAATGTGGGCAGATATAATCCCTTGGAGCCTTGATTGGCAGGGATGTTCTGTCATTTTGGCCTAGTTTTTACAGTGTTTCCTTAGTCCTTCCAAGTGGATGAGGGTTTCTTTAATTGGAATGGGGCTCATCACATAAAGCTCATATTCATTCCATTTACTATTGATTTCTAAAGGTCTGACCGCTTACAATTTCTGAAAACATGGGTTAACCTTCTTGCCTGGAGGAAAATTGCAACTGGGGATGGCATTTCCATTTGCTAAAGTAACATGACCGAAGAAGCAAGGCTTTTTAAAATGGCCTGAGATGCTAACTTGTGGCCCTTAGGAAGATGATTCAGATTTATAACATAAAATATATTTTTTAAAGCCATGGTTTTATATTTTAAAGGACAGACTAATGGAGGGGATCAAGGAGAGAGAGAGAGAGAGAGAGAGAGAGAGAGAGAGAGAGAGAGAGAGAGAGAGAGATTGCCCTACCATTCTTCCAAGAATCTTTTGAAACCTTTCCCCCATAGACTATGACAAGGTCGTAAAGGTCATTTGTATTCCCCATATTATCAGCTGTTTAAAGTGATAATCTTTTTCTAGTGATAATCACTCCTCTACTTCAGTCAATTACAGAAAATGTCAGTTAAGAGAAAAGCATTTTATTGCATGCTGTGGTACCTCAAGCAGTCAGTGATCCAGGGAGTGCTTTGACCTTACATAATAGTTATCATTCCAGCAGCTCTATCCAATTTGATCATAATTGCTGGACAGATAGTTTGCCAAATAAGGAGTTCCCTTGCAGGCATTGGAGCTTAATCTTCTATGAAGCAGCCTCATCTAGTCCAGAGCACACACTGTCATCACCCATATTTTAATTCAATACAGAAGGGAAGTCTGTAAAATGTTGTTTCCCACTGAGAGAAGAAACAGAAAAAAGAAAAAAGTTTCTTTTGACTCTGTTCTTATACAATGCTCACAGAAATCCCAATGCAGTCTGTCATTATATCTTCCTTTGTAACTGAAGCTTCTATATGCATCCCATTTTCTATAGATCTTAAAAGGCTCTGTGCATATTTATTGTGTTAATACAAAATGCAGACCAGTTGAAGTGTAACCACTGAAAACTATTTTTTCTTTTCTTTTTGGTTCTCCAACATAATATTTTTATTAATTATTTGGGAATTTTGTAACACACACCCCATCATACTCGCGTCCCATTTCTCACAGGCCCACCCTCCCACCCTTGTGCCCTCCCTTCCAAAAAACAAACAAACAAACCAAAAACTACCAGGTCTAATTTGTGTTGCCCTATACTCATTGGAGCATGGTCAAACTCCCAGTGGCCAGACCCTTAAAGACCCTTTCCCATCCCCCCACCAGAAGCCATCCCATCAGAAACTTATTTCTTAGACACCTGTTGCTCCAGGTTCGTAGCTGCCCAGTGTCACTTCTGTTCACTATCCCTGCACTCCATCTCGTGCGCACCCACCTCCTTCTAGCCAAACACTTGCGTGTTTTTCTCTGTGCTTAAAAGGTCATTCTTCACTTCAGTTTCTAAATTAAACCATTGAAACGCTCTCCACTTTCCATGTGGGGACACTGTCCTTTCTAGAACAGCACCATTTTGCTCTCACAGGGATGGAAGAACGACTAGGCTTGTTTCTAATCCATTAAATTACAAGGCAGTGAATTCCCAACCAGGCTGTACTTTGTAATTCTTGAGAAATGGTGAAACAATATTGACGTTCAGTCCCAGCATCCAGAAAGTTCCTGAGGTCTGTTGGGTGTGGCCTACTCATCAGTGCTATTTAGAAGTTCTAAGATAAGACAAACTCACAGCAAATCTCTCCTCTGACCTTTAGGAAATCTCTAGTTTTTCATTGTCCACTCTATAACCAGTGACTAGATGCAGCCTGGCAGATGTCAGTATCAATGGGATAGGAGTGTTTGAATTGTTGGCATTCTAGTATCCCTTGCTTGCCAAAATATTACACAAAGAGGACAGAAATACTCTCAACAACACTGTCAAACTGAAATGAAAAAGACACTTGAAAGTGTAATAGCTCTTCTGAACTTCAAAGCCAAATCCCAGTTTCCCTTTCCTGTAACAACAACAACAAAAAAAAATCATTCTGTCTTGTACTACAAAGAACCCTTTACCATTATCTACTTCATAGTTAGAAATATGGCTGTAAACGCTCTGTCTCCCTGTCTCTCTGTCTCTATTTCTCTTTCCATCTCTCTGTCTCTCTGCCTATCTGTCTCTGTCCCTGAATCTCTGTTTCTGTCTCTGTCTCTGTCTCTGTCTCTGTCTCTGTCTCTCTCTCTCTCTCTCTCTTTGTGTGTATGTGTGTGTGTGTGTGTGTGTGTGTGTGTGTGTGTGCATGATTCTTTTTGTAATCTGATTTTACCGTAGATCACTAAGGTCAGAGGTCAATATGGCAAGTATGCAGTTATTCATGCTTACACAAGTAAAATGACTAGTTTTATGTTGAATTACATCAAACCTTCTTTTACTGTTCTGAAAATTAATTTTATCTCTTTACTATTATCTATATTTTAGTGTATTTTAATTGGCATATTTGATATATAATAGGACCTAAACTGTGGTGACATTGGAAAAGCACTTCTTAGCAAAAATCTAACTGGGATACAAAAGCCCTCAGTAATCAAAATTTTAGCATTTGATCTCATATTTTTTAAAATAAAATTCAATGCAAAATCTACCATGAGCAAAATATAAGTTTTTCTTATTCATATTAAAATATAAGTACATTATTTCCCTTCATTCCCTTTTCTTTCTCCAACTCCTCTCACTTCACCCAATACCTTAACTCCCTTTCAAATTTCTGGCCCCTCTTTTGATTATTGTGGTTACTTACACACACACACACACACACACACACACACACACACACACATGCTTAAATATAAATGCAACCTACTGAATCTGTTTTGTGTAGTGTGTATGATACATATACGTATATGATATATATATGTATGTGATATATACATATATATCATATATATATATATATATATATATATATATATATATATGCGCACATGAGTTCAGGGACGACCAGTTAGTTTCAGACAACCAGTTAGAGGGTTCATCCCTCAGAGAAGATTGCTTCCCCTGATCTCAGCATCTCTTCATTGCCTGTATTTCTTTGTCTGGGGTGGGGCCCAGTGATACTGCCCTCTTCTGTGGTAGCATGTCTACTGGCATTGTCATTGTTTAAGTCTTGCTTAGGAAGCCAGATAGTTGAGATATTTAGGGTGAAGCTTCTCTGTCATTTCTAGGAGACATCATCCCATGGGTGATTTCCTGATCCTCTGGTTCTTTGTCTTTCTGACCTCTCTTCCACAGTGTTCTCTGTGAATGATGGTCACTGTTGAAAGCCACTTCAGACTCTACATCAAAAGGAAAAGATGCTCTAGTGCAGTGCTTCACAGATATAAATAGAGGCAATTTATAAAACCTAGAACATATTCGTGTCATACAGCTGCAGCTTTCTTCTTGTATATTACCTAACATTTGGAAATCAAAATTTTGCTGTTTGTCTTTATGAGCTCTTTTGTTTTGGATTCTACATTTGAGAGAAATGATATGATGTAGATGTAACAGTCTTATTAAATAAGAAACACAGAGCCAAATGCATAGTTAAAAGCCCAAGAGGTCAGAGCAGTAGCTAAGAGCTGAGACTTAAAGCTGCCTTCTTACCCTTCAGTGCCACTGCCATCCCTCACCTCAGAAAGAGACCTACTTCCTGTGTATCTGTCTTTTTATTGACTTTCTGTTCTGCCTTCTCATTGGTTGTAAATCCAACCACATGACCTCCTCATCACTGCCTGTCTATACAGAACTCCAGGTCTTCTATGGTTGGTATTGAGATTAAAGGCGTGTGTCTCCATATGGGCTGTATCCTTGAACACACAAAGATCTGCCTGTCATGTGATTGGGATTAAGGGTGTGTGCTACCACTGCCAGACTTCTGCTATGGCTTGCTATTAGCTCTGACCCCCAGGCACTTTTATTTATTAACATACAAATAAAATCACATTTCAGCACAAATAAAATATCACCATATTTCCCCTTTTCTATTTTAATAAAAAGAAAAAAGGAAAAATGTTATAACTAACATAAGAAAAACTATATACAAAAGTACAATAACTATATACAATATATACAAGCAACAAATACCTAAACAATGTCTAGTCCATTTGCATTTGACATATTCAAAGAAAATAATTCCATTATCTATCCTATTTTGGTAAGTCCAAAATGTACCTGATTCACTTTCTATCCTAACTTATATTACTAACAGAACTATCTTATAACATCTTTCAAATTTATACACTTACACCTCTTTAGTGAGTTTCTATTCTGAAATTCTTAGCAAGGAAAACTATAACTATAACTATCTAATTTTCAGCTATAACTAACTAATCTTCAACTCCCTCAGAGACCCAAGAAGGAACTAATATTACCTAACAAAAATAAAAACAGGAAGTGCACGCAAGCAGCTTCCAAAAAAAATGTGAGTTGACAGAAACAGCCAGCTGCCTGGACAGTTACCCAAGGTTTCTCTGCAGTGTTGGGGCATCATCTTCAGCCTATAGACTTAGCGTATCTGACAGACTCATTTGTGAAGTAGGATGTACACAAGGCCAACAGTTCAGCCTCACATTTGGTGGGAGTAGTCCAAGTACCAGAAACACCTGAATTCCACTATGTCATGTCATGATTCAGGATTTTAAATTCTGGAAATTGTTGATGATTTTTTTTTATTTTTTGAATTTAGCTGTCCATTCTTCTTGGCTTGTGTGTGTGGCTTCATCTCGGCATCCCATTCTTCTCCGCATCCCTTTCTTCTCAGCTTGTGGGTGGCTTCAACTCTTTTATTAAATGCCAGTCTACCATTGAGAGGTTAGACTCCATCAGCTTAGTAACTCTTTCAAGAATAAATGTTTCAGCTGCTGTTCCACTGCACAGAAGCCATTGGTCCACTGCCTGTTCAGGTGCCTTTGAAGAAAAGGGCACTGTACCTTTTCTGGATTGCAAAGGCCACTTCAGGGATGGTTCCATATTGTCTTGGCCTCAAAAGATGCCTTTTGTTAAAGCCACAACCACACTTGTCTTGGCAAGAATCAGTAGTCCTTTGATTCGTGTCCTATCTGTTCATTTTGTCCTGTTTGTCAGCAGTCGATTTGAGGATACTTTGTTACCCAGTGGCTAACTTTTGCCACAGTGAAAGTTAACTCCATATGCAGTTTATCTTCATCTTGGGAAAAATAGCCATTTGGGCAAGAAACTGTCCTTGCCTGAACTGCTTGATTGACTGGACATGCAGGACCCATAGGAAGGTGACCACTGAACTTTGCTTGGCAAAATGGTCCTTCAGGTTCCTGCTTTGCAAAGGAAACTGCCAAACATTCTACAGGACACAGAGAGAAGTGACTGAAAGACTCTAGGCCTATGGGCTGAAGACAGATGCCCCAACTTTACAAAGGAACTTTGGATAACTGTCCAGGCTGCCAGCTGTCTCTGTCTGCTCTCAAAAGACTCCCAAAAGTTGCTTGCATCCATTACCTCAGAAGGTAATATTATATCCTTCTGAGGTCTTTGATGTAATTGAAGACTAGATAATTATAATTTCCTTAGTTATGATAAGAGATAAGTTAGTTATGAAACCTTAGACTCACAAATATAAGATAGATAGGATATCTTCTTTAATTTTGCCAAAGAGACTAGATATTATAAACAGACTAGATATTGTAACTGTAATTCTTACTTGATAATTGTTTTGTTATCTGTAATTTTACTATGTGAAAGTTAAAACCTTCCTTTTTGAAAAAAAAAGAAAAGGGGAAGTGATGTGGATATCGCTCTGTATAAGTAAAATGCTGATTGGCCAGTAGCCAGGCAGGAAGTAAAGGTGGGACAAGCAGAGAAGAGAATTCTGGGAACAGGAAGGCTGAGTCAGAGAGATGATGCCAGCCGCTACCATGACAAGGAGATGTAAGGTACGGGTAAGCCATGAGCCACATGGAAACTTATAGACTAATAGAAATGGGTTAATTTAAGATATAAGAACAGCTAGCAAGAAGCCCGAGCCATTAGGCCAAACAGTTTAAATAATATAAGTCTCTGTGTGTTTACTTGGTTGGGTCTAAGTGGCTGCGGAATGTGGGTGAGAGAGATTTGTCCTGACCATGGGCTAGGCAGGACTGGAGAAAACCACCAGCTACAATATGATGCCTGCCTTATGTATCCTGCTTTTTTTAATTGACATTATGATCTCTATGCTTTGTAACTAAATAGTATTGTACAGACATATTTCCTTTATCTGTTCATAAACTGATGGACATAGAGATGCACTCAACTATTTGCTGTTTTGAATAGTGCTATTTATCTCTTAACATGTTGATTTCTTTTCCTTTGAATTCATGCATTGTAGGGAGATTGCTAAATCATATAGTAGTTCCATTTTTGTAATTTTTAATAAACTCAATTGTGTTTTTTTTTAAAAAAGGGAAAGATGCCTCCTTGGCTAGAGGTTTTTATCTATTTTATGGATAAATTTTTGCAGAGTGTTTATAGATGGTGCAAATATTTGGATAACATCAGGTCTTATTTGTAACAAAACACTTCATTATACTTTTACATCAAGTGAAGCTAGTCAACATTATTTGACTGTCACTTAGTCAAGAAAGGTTATCCACCTGTCAGTTTTCTCCACTGAGTGAAAAGCACAAAGGAGTAGACTTTAGAAATATGACTGATGAGTTTATTTCCACACAAGCAAACCCAACCCCACACTTTCCCAGTAAGTGCTGTACACCTGATGACTATTTAGTCAATTTACAATATAACCTCCCACAAGTAAATGCGACAGTATCATATCAAATTGAAATTCTATGCAAAAATTGTAAGAAAAGTAAAGACAACTACTTAAAAGTGAATATTTGACATTTATACTGTTGTCCATGTCAGATAATATAGTGTGAACATAAATATACAAATAAGTTAAAAATGGAAGACATGCCGGGCGGTGGTGGCACATGCCTTTAATCCCAGCACTCGGGAGGCAGAGGCAGGTGGATCTCTGTGAGTTCGAGGCCAGCCTGGTCTACAGAGTGAGATCCAGGAAAGGCGCAAAGCTACACAGAGAAACCCTGTCTCAAAAAAAAAAAATGGACACTAGAGTGGATCAGAACTGTAAGAATAACACCTTGGTCTACTTTAAGATACAGCATAATCCAATGAGAGGGTTTTAATAATGCAGTAAACAGTATATCTAATGGCTACCTATCATCTCTGATAAGTTTAAAGCAGTGCAGTAATTTCAAAGGTTGCATTTCTATAAGTTATTCTTTAATAGCAAAGAAAGGAAAATAATAGAAATATAGGAAGAAAATAAAATATTTTACATCTTGAATTTGGCAGACAATTCCCCTTAGAATGTCTGAAAAAAAAATAGAAAAACCACACATCTGTAATTAGAAATTTAATGAGGAAATGAACCAGCCTTCAGTGCAGTGTGCTAGAAGGTCTGGGATACTTTATGAACTGGAATAGGAGTAAGTTTATAAAGGTTAATAATTAAGAAGTCTCCAATCATTCTGGATGTTGTTGTCAATAATAGTTGGTAATATTTAATTTTTTAAAACTGAGAATAAAGTAGAATGCATTATGGGAATAAAAAGCTCATCCTAAATGCTAAATTATCACACACTCAATATAGCTGTTGATAATAAATGTCCTGCTCCCTTTGGGACTCTGGCAATTAGACAATCACAAAATGAAAAAAAAAAAAATCAGAAACTGCTATTGAAAAAGTTAATCATCCTAATTTGATTGCACAGGTTCATCTCCAGGTTGAAATGTGTACAGATTGTTTCATTGCCCTAGAAAGAGTTTGTGATCACCCAAAATATTTATTTAATTCAACCTCCCTCTGTCTGCGTTTTAATGCATTACATATGTTACATCATTCCAGTTATCTACCTGTAAATAAAACTAGCATCACAATTTAGAAAACAAAAACAAGAAGAACCGTTTTATTCAATTACCTTTTAAAAGAGGGGTATAAACCTGTAAATAGGTTTCACAGCAACTCAGCAAGCTGCAAATGACAGTGAATAATGAATGAACCCAGACAGGCTCCAGAGGATGTTCTCAGCAAGAGGATACCTTACAGACTTAAAAGACCTCACGGCTATAAAAATCTTACGTCGTTCTTATCATTTGAATGTAGAAGTGTTTGATTATTTCTACCAAACGATTTATACTTCTGAATCATGCCTGAAACTGGAAAGTAAACTGCTTTTTCCTGGGAGTTTGTGATGCCTTAGAAAACTAAGCCGTTGAGAGCCAAGGGCACAAGCAGCAGCCCACCATTAGGTTGCCTTCTCACTTGGAGGATTGATTTCACTAGTGCTAACAGGATCGGGAAAGCAAGTAAAAAACATTTGCTATCTCCATTCCCACTGTTCGCCCTTGAAGGTCTGTTAATGCTCTTTTGTAGCCCTCAGGTATTCCACAAACATGACAGGAGTGCTCACCATTATCTCTATAGCCTCCAGAGCTGTACACAATAACACTTCTCAGCAAACTTGAAGCATCAGCAAACTTGTTAAATCCTTTGGAAAATACATTGCTTTACAGAGCCAGGAAGCCGCACCACCCAAGGTCAGTGCGGTACTACTTGCAGGTCTATGTAGGTGATGGGAGTGTTTAGCAAAAGGTATTAGACTAGCATCGCAGCAGGAAAGAGCTGGAAATATTTGGGGAGAGTTTGAGAATTAAGACCAAGTTATTTTAGCCCAAGATAATCGGAAATCGAAAGGATGGGACTGAATTTCTGTGAATAGATTTAAAGCAAGGATTTGAAATACAAATTGTCACAGAGTAAATTGATGCTGTCTATAGTGCTTTGATGCGAGTCCCTCCTCCTGAATACTTCTGATGAATTATCAGAGTTCTGCAAATGTCTGCTTTGGCTCTCTATGTATGGTTGCGTCTTTGGGTTAAAGTCAGTTTGTCTCTAGCAGGCCAATTTACATATGTGCTTATACAACTGACAAAATAAAACATGAGCCATAATTCATTACATTTAGTTCTTTTTGGTTATCCATTAGTTTAACTGTTCATTATTTACCCATGCATTCTATTCATTTATGTACACAGAATGTTGGAATTTAGGATCTAAACAGGTTGAGTACTGACTGGATCTCTTTGTATTCATAATCACACATCTGTCAGCTTTCCCCTCTGCCTGCTCAGTGAAGATTGCACTACACTAATGACCCTGCCCTGTCTATACAACAGAACCTGATGTTGAAGCCCTTAGCTCAGCCTTTCAGGCTCTTCAGAACCTTCTGAAAACTTATTTCGGTTTCATCTCCCATTACCCATATCTTATATTGTAACAGAACAGGACTCTCCAATCACGTTTTGCTTCTGTTTCAAGTATTTTTCCCTCAAGTTTGATTGTTTGTTGAGTGTTATGCTGTGCAAATTATACTGCTCATATTTGTCACACGTTTGCAAACATATTCACACATAAAGCATACAACAGTACCTAGTAATAAGACATTCGGGAGAGGTGCCGAGAGGGGATAAAATGGTTCTAAGGATTCCAAAGAGGTAACAAGGCCTTGAAAGATCAAGAAAAGGTCAGTAGGAACTAGCTCTTTAGAAGGAGGGTTACGATTTGAAAAAAACACTTTTAGTTCTTAATATCTATAGCAATATAATTACAAAATAATCATAAATATTGTGTATGTGTCTAAGACAAAGTCATTAGAGTCTTGTTATGCATGGATCACTTATATTAAATATTAACCAACTTGTTAATAATTAATACCAATTTAAAATCATAAAACCTCCAAATATAAAAGTTTAAAAATCCAAATATTTGACTTTAAATATTAAATAATTATAACCAAAGATGGTCCCAGGATTTTCTAATTCCTCAAACACTGCTCATCATTTTATTGATATTCATACCACACTTGGTTTACTTTGTAATCACATGTTCCTTCACTTACCCCAGTTATTGCTCAAGGGCATGGTGAGCATCTTCATCCCTGTATCTCTAGCAAATGGCATGCTATGGCAAAGAAAAGTCAGTTTTAAATAAATCGCAAAATATTGACGTAAGAATAACCTTTTTATGTGTTATGTCCCATCATGCTAAGAAATACTTCCTTTGAAAGAGACCAGTAGTGTGGGTCTTTTCCTTCCCTCTAATGAGGTTAGTTATCTGTGTGAATTAGTTATCTTTAGAATACTTGTTTACTTTTCACATTCCTTGTGAGGCATTTCTGTAGTGGAGATTCTTTTAATTCCAAATAATAATAGTTTATGGGCTAGGAAAATTAAAATATTAAGGAAATGGAGACAATGTTAAACCCTGACACTGTGCAAAGTGCTGAAAGTCATACCATAGCAGTTGCCAAGGACGCAGTCATTTTAAAGTCCTATTCCATTGTACTTCTATGAAACTGATAGTCTCTGGTGGGTTAGGTAAACTGTTAGGGACAAAGAAAGACATTCGCCGGACAGTCGTAGTGCAGCCTTTAATCCCAGCACTCAGGAGGCAGAGCCAGGCAGATCTCTGTGAGTTCGAGGCCAGCCTGGTCTACAGAGCAAGATCCAGGACAGGCATCAAAACTACACAGAAGAACTTTGTCTCTAAAAAAAAGCAAACAAAAACAAACAAACAAACAAAAAACAAAACAACAACAAGAAGAAAGACATTCATACCTGGACCCTGTACATAATAACTAGACTTGGAATTTTTTTTTTAGCTTAAATGAACAATTGGATTTTAATGAAATAGTTTTATACTGTTCTAGATGAGCTCTCTTCCATATTTCCTCCTTCTTCTCAGTTCATCTGTCTATTTTAAGACAACATTTACTGACACTGTAAGACTGTGAATAATATCTCTAGGGCAGGCCCACTAGCCACTTTCATGTTGTTTACATGTTCATTGCTTGGCTAGCTGATTCATCTATTCTCTTTTAATTATGCAGATGCACACTCATGCCAAAAATCAATGATTGCATTTTGAGGGGAGAACATAACAAATCCCACTTAGCAGAAAGAGCACTTCAACTGGACTTAACAATATACAGTTCTTGGTCTCATTTGCCTTCAGAACCCAGCCTTGCCTTGGAAATACTATTTCATCTTCTGGTTTCCATGAACATAGGTGAAACATTTGACTCAGTAATCACTGAATCCCCTTCTGACTCCTAAGCATTAGAGTTCATTCCTGTAACAATTAACATTCATGTAGTACATGGTGGCTTGTGAAAATTAGTATAATTTTGTTTAATGTCAACCGAGGGCATTTTTTCAAATAGTTACTTTCAATGAAGCAGATAAGCAATTCCTTTCGGCTTCCCCCCCCCCCCCAAGCTGAATCTGCTCAACTTTAAAAATAAATCACAGGGAATTATGAAAAGAATCAGTGATTATACATAACCCTCAATTTTCTGCATTTGCATATGGATGAAATACTGATAACAAAATGCTTGTCTCATCTTTCACATTGACTGACATTTAAGCTCTTGGACCCCAAGGAGGATCCTCCATAAAGTCATTGTTCACTATAATTCGGCTATGACACTGGGCATCATTACTACCTCACAGGGCAGAGATGTTTGCTTCCCTACCCTTCCCCTACTGCTTACACAATTTAGTATTTGCTGTAACTGCCATTCTAGGAATGTTTTTATAAACAGCAATGTGTGATTAAAATGACTATTAGAAGTAAGAACCATGAGAAAGATAACATTCAAGCATTTGGGTTGTAGATTGAGACAATATTGAATCCATAAAGATATAAAAATGTCAACAAAGTCTAGGATGCCTCATATAATGTTTAATGAATGGCCCACTCAAGTTCATACATCAGCACTTAGAAAACATGTGATTTCAGCAATGAAACTATACAGGCTTCATGGGTAAGATTCTATATTCTGGTTCTGTGGCTTATTTCTATGTGACAATACTAAATCCAAAAATTAACTTTAAATGCAACAACCAGTATGAAATTGCAAATGCTTTGAATATTTCTTTGGTGAAATTTTTTGCTTGTTAGTATAAAATGAAGAGTCTTTATATTTTTAAAAGGAAATGCTCATTTTTATGTATTTTAGTATATTTTATGTCATATCCTTAACACACATTTTTTTTTGAAAAATCCAAATCCTTTGTTAGCAGAGTTTTTAAGAGAATACATATTTCCTTCACCACTCAACAACCAAAACCACAGTGCCTTCTGAGAATTAATTCATAATACATGACTATCCAATGAGATGTTAGGTGGTCTTCAGCTCCAGTTTCTGCAATAGGCAGAAAAATAAAACCCAAACCACATGTAGCTTAACACCAACGTAAAGTAATGCTTGGCATTTATTGAAGACCTATAAGCTTTACCCAGGACAAATTGCAAAAATATTGTGGTCTTTTGTTTCTCGTTTATTCCTTACAATCTTTTGAAGCCCAAACAGCTAATTGGGAATCAATACAGAAAATAACCTGTTTGACCTGATCCTGCTAAATTAGAGTAGGGTCACCTTGGGAATCCTAAGGCCTTTCTCTGGCACAGATACCTTCTAAAAACATGAGGACAGTGGCCACATGGTCACGTGATCGTGTGTGTCCACATGCTGTCCTTCACATGGTGATACTTTTTTTTTCTTTTTCTATCCTTCTGTATAGCAGGTTGCTCGTTCATTGCTTGTGTATCTTAAATACACTGGCAGGTTAGTAGTAGCCTCTTTTCCTGCCCTCTCATTTACTGTTCTCTTTCCTCTGTGTTTCCTTTTCTCTTTCTCTCTCCAGAGAGAATAGTATAAGCTTTAGGTGGCACAAAATCTGGTCTTCAGCCTGCAAGACTTTCAGACTCTCGGCTGTGCATTCATCCACGGATGCCACAGTTCATGGAGCGCTGTCTCTGGTAAAATGTGTTTTATGTGCAATTAGAGATTGCCCAAGGAGATAAATGCTGCAGACTCCCTGTGTAAAAATATCAGGGAAGCCTGTAACAGGGAAGTCACAATACAGAAAAAGGCTAAGAAGCTATAAGAATAGTACTTCAGTGTGGGAAGTGTGTGAATGTGGTAGACCTATCAATGGAGGTTCATTTAAGGACACTATACAAACACGATTCCCATTTGCCTTATTTTTCTCTAGGGCTTTAGATCTCAACCCCACCACTTATTAGTTCTACTCATACCATATTTATTGAATTTATACGCCTGCAAAGCTGTTCTGCAGCTGGCAGGGCCTGAAAATGATTGGTAATTAACATTAATGGGCATGAACATTTTCAGTGGAAATTAAAAAAAAAAAAATCCTTTGGTGCCAGGCATAGTAACAAGATCGGCAGGCTGGCTCTTCTGGCACTCTCATTTTCTCCTTGGAAATAAGCTTTGCCCTGTGCCCTTATTTATGCAGAAAGAACTAAGGGGGTGCTCTCTTCATATTCTGTTGGAGATCTCAACATACTCATGTCATCAAGAAATGGCTACATAAACTCTGATTGACACCACAAAGCCTTTGAAGCTGATCTACCTGTGAATTGGCACTTTGGCTCCTGCATTGTGAGAATTCAGCTAGAAGTAACAGGCCAGTCAATTTTATTCTTAAGTCACCCTTTCCTGTTTCTTTGATTAGCATCCATCTCATTAGAAAGTGACACTGTCTTATTGATTCCACTCCACCCCTGAAAGAGAAGATAAGAAAAAGAGTGAAAATGTGACAGAGATAAGAGATTCCCAAGGTGATCCATGGGTGGCGTCTAAAAGAAAGAATTGCTTCTGGTCTCAGTGATTGGTAGTGGGGTAGCATGCTCAGAGCTGAGGAGAAATCTTTTTATGGTATAATTATTTGCTTGAAATCTACTCTGCCACTCTTTGCTGAAGAGGAGTGTCATGCTTTAGAATCATGTCTCTTTCCCATTTTACGTTTCTGTGTGCAAGGCAGATTGCGGTGATGCTACCATGGATAGCTGCACACATATCACATCAGTTCAGTGTCTGCTTTGTGCTTGTTGCTGAGAAACTAAAAGTCAACTAAGATTTCTTATTTCTAGGTCTTTTCTTTTAAAAGAAAACAATACTAAATGCTTGATCCACTCAAAGCATACAGCATTCCTATGACAACTGTTCTGTTGTTATCTCTGTTCTAAGAAATTGACTGTGTTTTCCAGAGGTTCGGCAAGGGAGCCAAAGAGAAAGGGAGAGTAAAACATCAGTACTGTCACCAACACAAATTCACCTGGCAGCTAGGCTTCCCTCTGTATGCTGTTCTAAGTGTTCTGGGTAAGGCTTTGACACTATTGAGACAACACACATATGTAACCTCTGAGGACTCTATTGTCTAAATTCTATTTTAACACCTACATTCTTGGTTTTTGTTTCCTTTTTTGTCTTTTGGGTATGTCTAATGTTTTAAAGATCTCGAATCTTTCCTATAAGCCCATGTCAGGTACTAAAATCAATAAAACATGAATAAGAATAATTTAAACAAAGTGTTGAAGCCAGAGAATACCAATGTACTAAATAGAATGAATGAAAAGACAAGAAAAGGAAGAAAGACACTTTTCAGACACTGTGGAAGCACCCCAGTGCTACATTCATTTGAAAAATAAATTTATCATGATTCCTTATTTTAGTTTTTTATAAAAGATGATTATTTTCACTTATTCATAGCTTGCTTTTTTTGTTTTTGTTTTTGTTTTTTCGAGACAGGGTTTCTCTGTGTAGTTTTAGTGCCTGTCCTGGGTCTCACTCTGCAGACCAGGTTGGCCTTAAACTCACAGAGATCATCCTGACTCTGCCTCCTGAGTGCTGGGATTAAAGGCGTGCGCCACCACTGCCCGCTACATAGCTTGCTTTTTGAAAACCATGACTAGCCTTGGTTGTTCACCTTGGTTGCTCCAATCTGGTTAATGCTAGACTATGTATTTTTTTTCCCCACGCTTTATACCACTGCAAACAGCTGCACTGTTATCTAGCCCTGAGCCACAGTTTAAGAACAGGTAAAGGTCTCAAGAGCGCAACTTAAGACAGAAGTCAGCATCACTATTCTGTCCTCATTTGTGCCTGGGATTCCAGTTCTTCCAGTCCCAGCTGCATTAAAATAAAATTTTAAAATTTTATTTTAAAATAAAATTATAAAATAAAATCAATATATCAATGTATATCACATATATTTATATGTACTTACATATGCATATGGTTGTTTTAATATTTTTCCACAACTTTTTTCCTGTTCTTATTTAGGCATCACAATTTTTTTCATCTGATAACAAAATATTACTATGCAGCATATTATTGATTTTATTTATGTGTCTCTCTGGTGCTTTGAAGAAAGTTGTTATAAAACCTTCCAGCTTTTCTAGTTGCTCTGTCTAGGAAAGCTGATCTGGCAGAAGTGAGTATGTCAGGGTGAGAAATGGGAGTTTCTTTGAAAACATATTCACTTACACATTTCAAGTTCCTTTTACCTATTTAATATATTTGGAATTTTATAGTATATACTATAAACTAGGGATTCATTTTTTTCATAAAAATGATAATCAGGAGTTCCAGTCATGGGTCTTGGAGTGATAGCTCAATAACCAGAGATCAATTCCAATACAAACATCAGGAGGCTTGGAACTGCCTGTAAGTCAAACTACTGGGATCTGAAGAATCTGGCCTCCACAGGCACCTATATTCATGTACTTACACCCACACACAGACACAGATGCATACATTGGAGTCATTTAAAGAGATTCAGTTTTATTAATTATTATTTTACTTACACAATAGCTACAATATCAATATATCAATGTATATCACATATATTTATATGTACTTACATATGCATATGGTTGTTTTAATATTTTTCCACAACTTTTTTCCTGTTCTTATTTAGGCATCACAATTTTTTTCATCTGATAACAAAATATTACTATGCAGCATATTATTGATTTTATTTTCAATGTCTATCTTTAACATATATTTATTATTTTATATGCATGAGTGTTTGCTTACATTGTGTATGTGAACCATGTGCGTGCCTGGTGCCTATGGAAGCCAGAAGAGGGTGTTGGATTCCCACTAACTGGAGTCACACACAGCTGTGAGCCACCATGTAGATTCTGGAACCTGAACCTGAGTCCTCTAAAAAATGCAGACAGTGCTCTTAACCACTGCGCCATGTTTCCAGCCCAGCAAAGTTTATCCTTACAAAACTGATTTTAATAAGATATGAAGCTTGAAGTTGATTTCTATCTAATTTATATTAGCTTGCCTGTGCTGTTACTTCTGGATTTAATTGTAAGAGTAGACTGAGCTACATATGTTGTGCTTAAGCTGATCTTCCATTCAGAAGGAGCCATGCAGCATGAAGGCAATAACCCACTTTCCCAATGAGCTCCAGGGAATATCTGGTGTTTCCACAGCACCTGATCAGTAGTCAATAGACACCCTCAGCTTGTTGAAAGCAGAAATAAATTCACAAATTTTATATTAACCCTTTCTATATTAACCCTTTATGTCTATGGATTTCATCCATTCTGATAAAAAATATCTCTGTTAGTAGAGTGGTTTATGTAAATTACCAGTGCCTCTCAAGTCTTAATGTGCAAGGTGACATGAATGGCTTTGCATGCTGGCAAGATTCCTTCGACTTCTCAGGTATGGCAGACTAGAGATGGATAAAAGTTCATGAGCAGCTTAGAGTCTTACAATTCTACATACTATTTAAGTATCATGGGCATCTTTTAACATTAAGATTTCCTAGTAGAGCCAAAGGGGTGGCCACTCAGAGTTAAGTCACTCATTATCAAATGAATATACAACCAACAAAAAAATAGATAGTAACTGAAAAGGCAAAAAAGTGATGAGAGATGTGCTTTTAATATTTCAGTGTGATCAAATGTAGCAAGCATTTTGTCATTTTAAGAAATGTCTCCAAACCTTTCAGTTCCAGCCCATTTATCTAACCTACCTACCTGTGTAAAACCTTTCTAATCCTACTCAAACCTGTATTTCACTAGTCCTTTTTAGGCACAGGTAATGGTTGGGTTCTCTTTGCATTCTTAAAACACAACCAATAAATCTTACACTCACTCATTTTCTTTTCATTTAAAGTAAAACTCATCCTATATTTAAATTATCTATGGATAGGGTAGGGAAGATGAATTCTTTTATGTAGACGGTTTGAAATTCTTCATGTCATGTATCTGCAACAAACCTAAGTAAGATCAGGGTATTTTATGGCACAAAATTCTGAAACTTTGCTTATTAGAGGATAAAAAAAATCAACCTTTGGAAAAATGACTAGAGCCCTCCAAGTGATTAAGATTTCCTTTGAGGGCGATGAATTTCACACCTTAGGGGTGGTGTTTGTCACATGGAAAAGCCAAGATGTTTTCAGAAGGGGATAAATTATGAAAATGTAAAACACCCTCCGACAGAACTTGTGACACTGAAGAAAAGGCCACTGAAATAATGAGTAGACCATTAGCACCGTCAGAGTGAAAAGGGAAAAATAATCTGAATCCCATCACTCCTTGTAGTCATCTGGTCACAAGCATGTTAGCAAGTGACACACAGGTCTAAAATAAAATATAGGTGATAAACACAAATCTTTCTGGTGACAGCTCCCAAGAAAAGGAAATAAACCACTAGAAAAATAATGTTTATCTTTGCTAAGTTATTATTCTCAGTATTACTAGGTGGCCCGTTCTAAAAAGAGGTAGTCATACCTTACATTTTAATTACATAATAATGTCTTTGAGTAGCTCCTTGAATCTTTGATTAATTTTAGGTACAAGTTTCCTTAACCTTTGAATTCATTTTTCTCACTAATTAACCCTACAATTAATGCATATTTCATATTGGACTCATTGACTGCCTCTTGTTGATGCTGGCAGTGTGACTACATTATCTAGTACTCGATTTTCATTACCGTCACTTTCAGACTGCTACATGACCTTGGTCTTCAAAGAAGGAATGTCAAAATACTACGTTTAATTCAGAATCTTGTACTATGTCTTACAGCTCACCCAAAATATATTAGTGAACAATACCAATTACATATTAAATGCATTTTGGCATACTTTTTATTGACACTCTTATATTTCAATGGGAATGGCATGAGGAATATGATAATGTGCCTGTCTCTGACTAGCTTAAAATCTTACTACAGAATAAATGAAATGATCAACAGTGAAGGATACAACGGAAATGTGTGTTAAAGCATTTAGGGCAGATCATGTTATAGATCTTCTTGAAAGCACATCACACCCTGAGACTAGGTGAGCACACTGTGGTTGGATATTAAGGATAGTCATGTTCCTGTGATAAAGCATCATGAGATGCTGAGCACTAATCTGCAATTTACCTGCCCCATTTCCAGATTTTTGATAGTTGACTGATTCAGGTTTCCTTTTCTCTGTCCCATTTCTCAGTTCAGCAGCTTATTTTCTTTTATAATTTTATAATTTTATAATTTTATAATTCTAATATAATTGTTCATATTCCAGATTCCTAGTACTCTCCACTCACTGTTTTAACAACCCAACCTCATAATTGACATTTGTACATTTCAACTAAACCCCCATTGTTTCCACAAACCTGTGAGTTTTCTACTTGGATCGAAGGTCTTGGTTTTTTTGGTTTTTTTTGTTTTTTTTTTTTTTAGTTTTTTTCCACCCTATATAGATCCACAAAGCCCATTCTCCTGTTTATAAGGACTAAATATTAACTTGAACTGTATGGTGAAGCTATGACTTAAAGAACATTAAAATTCTATTCCAACAGTCCATGACTTGTTATCCCAGCCTAAAACAACAACTGCAGGACATTATGTAAAATTTAGCACATGGCATTTTTATTAATTAGGTGACACAACGTTTATTCCAGAATTTGTTGTGAATTACAAACTAACAGTTAATTCTTTACACTTTGTGGTACATGTGGGTTTTGTTTTGTTTACGATGAGATGAAGGTCTCCCTATGTAGAAGATCTTCTCTAAGTTGGTGTAGAAACTGAGATTCTCCTGCACCTACCCCACCCCACCCCCAAATACCCAGATTATAGAACTGTGCCACCATGGTTTGTTGCACTCCTTGTTACACTTTTTAAAAGATGATTTAAAATAACCTTCATTTTTCCAAGTTAAAATCTACTTAAATTATTCAATAGTGATAATATTAGGACCATTATGACCATCTCTTCTTCACTTTCAGATATTTCTTATCTCATAAAATTGATGAGTAAGTAAGACAATTCTGACTGGCAGTATTTGAGTGCTTGAATTTCTAGACACATACACTAATTTATGTATTCTACTTAATTAATTGCATTCTAAATTAATTAAAATATAAATTT
Organism: Peromyscus aztecus; assembly: GCA_902168405.1. Taxonomy (NCBI): domain Eukaryota; kingdom Metazoa; phylum Chordata; class Mammalia; order Rodentia; family Cricetidae; genus Peromyscus; species Peromyscus aztecus. The sequence goes on from CABHPQ010138213.1 coordinate 39,773, forward strand.
TCACTTAACCTGATATTGTTATAACTGGTCACATATATTGATTGTTTAATTTCAAAACAATTAATAACTGACATAAAAGTGATTTAAACTAATGGTTGGGATCAAGATGAATACATATAAAAGATAATAATTTAAAATAAGTTAAGGAATGCAATTTTAGCAATCCCAATGAAAATTATTTCTGTTCTTCAGGTCAACCTCTGTTCGTCTAAAGACTGTGACCATTGAACCTTCTGACCTTTATATTCTAGCAAAAAATGAGCATCCAATTTTGAATGCTTACACCATTTTTTTTTAACCAGGGAATTGTTTCCTACAAAGAGAGTTTAATTTGTTACAAGTATAAATTTGAATGAAATGATTTTCACTTTTTGCCAAAATACTACAGAGTTCATTCAGGGAGATGTGTAAAGCATTTGCTCTGTATTCTTTTCAATCCCTCATAACTGTGTAAACATGCTGGTCCAAGCAAAAACATATACAGGAAGCATTTATTTCCCATTATCATCTTAATGTAACACATTCTTCATTAATGAAGGGGCCTATTGAGAGGAGATGATTGGTGATGAGAATTGACGGCGTGACCACTCAGAAAACTACATAAAGAGAAATGCGAGTTAGTTAAGGAAGTACTCAGAGGGGGAATAAAATCTGATCCTCAAGACATTTTATAAGTAGAATGTGCTGAAGAGCTAGGTATCCAGGCACAGTGTTTTAATTCACTCCTTTGTCCTGATGAAGCTGGCCTGCCCAGGTAATTATCCAAAGGCTGTCCATATCAAATACATTTGCTGTACAATACAATGTAAACCAGAACATGGTGATTTGTACCTATAATGACAGAGCTCAAGCCGAGTGAGGAAGGTTTCTGAATGATCAAGGCTAGCCTAGCTTAAAAAAATGAATTTCAACATAGCTTGAGATACAAACTGAGAATGTTTCAGACACAAGCAAATAAAAATGAAAAAAAGAAGAAAAAACCTATGCTGAGATGGATTGAATATGTGCTAGAAAAGTTAGCAGTATTTCAATTTTGATTGAAAAGTATATGATCCTAACTGCCTTGTTCTCTCAACAAAAATAAAGGTATATGGATATAGTGTTGTAAGTATATAATTATGCTTCAACCTTGATTGAGCCTTAGGAAAGCAACACAACTACTATCTAACTAAAAGTCTTTAGAATAAGAAAAAGACAGGGAGATGATAAGTTTGGAGTTCTTAAGTATTTATAAATTTCCAATGCTTGTGATGAATGGATTAGAGTAGAATTCTCTAAAAGGAAGATTTTGCAGCCATACAGAGAAAAAAAATTTAACTAAAATAAAGTTATCCATAGCAGCAACTGTAACTTCACTCAGCAGTGAGCTTCCCTGGCCCTGGAATTGTTGCAGCCTGGCTGAAAGAAACATCTTCCAATGGCACTATAAGACCGTTTGAGAAAGATTTGCTATAGGAGCACTATGAATCCTTCAAACTCACAAATAAATGTTAATTTTTATGATTTAGTGAACTAGTTATGAATTCTTAAAGCACTTTTCCCTTATTGAGTACAGTTTGAGAGATATATTCTCACTGTGGTCTGTTCACCAGTGTTAGAGTTTCCCAAGAAAGAATGGAACAGTACTGAGCTGCAAAATGAGACATGGAACAGTGCCTGCTGTTGGTGTTGCTGTAAAACCCATATTCAACTCCTCATGGTCTGAAGATCTTGCACTATTCACTCAGTTCTGCCTGTTTTAAATTTGACAATTTTCATGTAAAGAAACATTATATAGGCAAGTGCCTTTGAAAGACCAACATTGTTTCTTGAAGTAAATAGTGGACTATTAATATGACTTTTATTTTCTAATATTTAATAATTATAGAATTTTCCCCTGTGAAAATGTAATAATCAAGAAGAAATTTATATCTAAATCCATAACAAATAAATATGCATCAAAGCAATAATCAGAAAATGGAAATTGATTTCTGACCACCTAATTTTCAGTAAGATCTTATGATTTGGGTTGGGAATTTAGCTCAGTGGTAGAGCACTTGCCTAGCAAGCACAAGGCCCTGGGTTCAGTCCTCAGCTCCAAAAAAAAAAAAAAAAGATTTTATGATTTCAGGCAAAAAGAAATTGTGCTGGCTAAAGATGAAATGCAATTTTCATGGCTATGAAGGGACAATTTACTGAATTACATGAGATTTCAACACTGTTTTGGGGTGATATTTCTTTGAAGATTAAACTGATTATCCAATAGTATTGGTCCATCGTTTCATCTGAATTAGAATACTCAAAATTCATCAAATCCAGTTATGACTGTGTGTTACATAACCTTATCCAAAATATTTTACGTATAACTTATTTTGTAACAGAAATCATTGCATGAAAAACATTGATGTTTTTCTAATTCTTAAGGAATACTTACAGAGTATATTTCGTTATCAAAGCCCTAGCTATTCTTTCTATAGTTCTAGATCCTAGAATTCAGGTTATTAATTTTCACAAACTCTGCTTTGTTTTGGAAGTAAGTCTTAACATTGAGTTCTTATCGAGGATGTCTTTTACGGTTTTTCTACATTTCCTCAATGTTAACCACAGTATTTTGGAGTAAGGACATAGGACACAACCTACCTTTAATATTACAAAATAGTGACTATTTTGCCATAATGATAACCAATAGACTATTCCTGCAGTGTAATAGAGAAAAGAAAACCTATGTCATGTTTTGTTATACAAATTTGTTCTGAGAAGTAAACAGTAAGGTAAATCTATTAAAATTTTGGGAACTGATTTTAAACTACCTATGTTTTTTTGACAGATTATTAAGTTCAGCTGAACTTCAGTCAGCCCTGCTGTCATGGTTGAGAGAGTGCTTTTCTTCATGTGGGAATAGACCTTGCTCAGGGCTGATCTCCCGAGAGACTCACATGAGACTTCAGAGAGTCTCAGTGTTTCTCATTGCCCTTGGAGTCTTTAGAAGAATACTTCTTAGAGGAAGTGGTTATAAGAAATTTCCTGGTAGAAAAACATGTAGTCAAACAATTAGGGCTCAAAAATATCTCTTTGAGAGCAAAGGTCATATGAACTCACAGAGACTGAAGCAGCATGCACAGGGCCTGCACTTATCTGCATTGGGTCCTCTGTGTATAATCATGGCTTCCAGTTTAGTGTTTTTATTAGATTACTGAGTGTGCAAACGAGTGAGTCTCTGATTCTTGTGCCTTCTCTTGGGCTCTTTTTCTTCTGCTGGTTTGTCTTGTCCAAATTCGATGTGACAGCTTTTTGTTTTATCTTACTATATTTTATTTTATTGTATTTTATTATTATCTCTTAGAAGCGTATTCTTTTCTAATGAGAGTTAGAAAGGGAATGGATTTGGATGGGAGGGGAGGTGGATATGAACTGTGAGGAGTAGAGGGAGAAGAAACCATAATCAGGATATATTATGTGAGAAAATAAATCTATATTCAATCAAATGAAAAACGATATCCCTTTGGTCCTAAATAAAGTTGTAACTGATCAATGTTTCATGCTATAGTTACCAAAATGATGAAAAACTATAAGGTAAAGGTAAAATAAATATAAAATAGCTGGGAATATCTTCATTAAAATAAAGATGAACTAATTGTGGACTCAAATAACAAAATACATGTATAACACTCAATACTGTATCTTCATAGAACAATATTAAAACATTCATCTATTTTGATAATAAGTGAGTTGAGAATATCTACTGAAAGTTATAATATGCCTTAACCCATTTCTTTGACAAATTAAAGAATTTGCATTCAGATCTTTAACATAACATCTACTTAATAGTTTTCCTTCCATCTTATAAATCAAACTAGTGCTTAATCTTATAAAATTTGTTTGACTTTAATCCAGCATAGAAATATCAATCTAAGTTCTAACAGATATTTCCAAGTCACTAATGACACAAATTATTACTTGAAATTCTACACTCAAATTACTTGTCACATGGTATTTAGAAAGATTAATTTGGCTCAGCCAATTTAATTACACATACAGATAATATAAAATTTGCATCTACAAATACTCATTTATTTACCAGATAAGAGGCTGAAAAATTCAATGTGTTGGATACTTTAATCATTTGCCTTTCTATCCTTAAAACATAACATTTGGGGGTAGAAATTATGTGGATATTATAAAAATACACAGCAATGCATATGGCTATTGATTAAGATAATCACAAAAGTTTACTCTCTCATGAGGTCACATCTCTCCATTTTCTTTGAAGTCTGAGAGTCATTCTTTGTGAAGCATCTGTATTTTTTCTTCTTAGCAGTTCCTTCTAAGTGTGCTCCAATGTCCAGAACTGAAAAAATTGTCACTCATTTATGTCCTTTTTACTCTTCATCTTTATTAATTAATATATAACTTTAGGCTAAAATTGGTCCTGCTCTATAGAAGTGATTTGTTATATGAAAATACATAACAAAATTTGATAGATACCAGTGAGTGCATATTATAAAATATGAAATATAACAGCTGTGCAGACGTTTGCTAATTCAAGTGTGGGTTAAAATATCCTGAAGAAGTGAGTAATAAATATGTTTCTAAGTGTGTAATGAAAACATCAGAAAAGTCCAAGGGCATTAACCTCCACTTAATTTTTATGTTCTCGTCTGTGGAAGGCATGGCTACAACTTGAAATTACTTGTTAAAACTGCATTACAGTTCTTCAGAGGTGCAACTGACAGTGGAACATCATCAGAAGACGAAGTTAGGATATATTATTTCTAATGACTGCCTACCTAATATAATGGGCACTAAAAGTGAGATGATATTGGTGGCATATTTGAGTTACTCATTCTCTCTTCCTGTGTTTAATAAGACAAAGGAAAGTTTATTAAGTCTATAATTAGTCCCCTCTTTTTGCTCAAAGGTCTCAAATAAGTTGCTTAGGTTTAACAAATGTTAGAATTCCCTAAGGCTTCAAATGTGGCAGTAATTCTCTAGAAACTTGCACATGTGTTGGTATGTCAAGAAAGGTTTTCTAGATTTCAAAGGATTATAAATATGAATATAAAGTGTGGCCTAGTGTTTATTGCAGGCACATGAACATATAGCCAAAGTATATATAAAATGTATACAACACCATATTTACCATTTAATCATGTTTGCTCGAATAATTCTTAAGTTCTATGAATCATGTTGCTACATTACCTTTACCACTTCCTGTGTTCATAATGGTTTCATCATCCCAGCTATGAGTTATGTAATCATCAGTCGATGATTCCCTGTATTGGCCTCCCCTTAAATCCTAGTATCCTCCATTTTACATTATTCTCTATGGATTATAGATCATACATATATGTGGGTTCACATAAAATTTACCCTGTTGAGACCAACTATTATCAAGCTCTGAGTAACATTTCCTTTTTGAGTCCTTACTGGAAGCCACTTTTAGAACCATCAGGTACCTTCCACTCTCACCTCAAAGTTCCTTTCATTGTACATTCTCCTCACTACCCAATCCCAACATGACACTTTTACTCCTTATATGTTTGCTTATGGCAACATAGTCCCTATAGATATTATAATCTGTCAGTGACAGTTAATATGTATGGACACAGTATGATAACATTCTTCTCATTACATCTGCATGTATTAGCCATGGTTTTCTCCAACAATGGGACAGCAATATGTTGTCATCCAAGTTGACTTCTATTGTGCATATTGTTTTGCTTCTTGTGACTATGATGCCTTTTACCAGTATGTGACTAGAGAACTTGGAGGACACCCGGATACTTACTTAGCCTTCTACCCCATGTGTGTGTAGTATTACTTCCTTCAAAAGAATATATGTGAGAGTAAAAAGATATGACAATGAATAATGTCAGTGAAAAATCACTCATATTTCTACACATCTCATTACCTAAAAGCAGATATCTTAATTACAATAGTAATGTAGCATATTAAAGAGTTAGGTTCAGAAAAAGAATATATGATTAGAGAAATTTATCCAGAATGTACTGAGAAAATAAAATATGATGCTTTACTACTTATTAGAGCATATGCATATGGATTAGAAATCAAGGGTTAGGCTGAGGAGTTGGCTCCATCAGTAAAATGATTACTGTATGAGCATAAAGACCCAAGTTATGATCTCTAGCACTCAGATGTATATTAGGCACAACAGTGGAGGTAGAAAGATTCCCCGGGAATCATTGGCCAGCCAGCCTAGATAAATCAGTTAACTTCAGATTTGGTGATATACTCCATCTCAAAAAATTGCACATGCACACAAGCACACACACATACATAAACACACAAAGAATAGTGAAATATTATTGATATTATTCCCCAATTTCCCATTAGCCACTAAGGGAATACCTACAATCACAAATTCTGCAATGTTGGAAGACAGCTCCAGAGGGAAACCCATATTTATAGAACCTGAACTGGCCACTAATTTGAAAGTGAGTCTGTGGTTTGTAGGACTTAAAATGCATAATGAAGGTATTTGGATGATGAAAGGAACAGCTATGTCACAACTTCCCGTGTGCTACTTCAAGCAAATTCAGCAGTGAGCTATAGAACTGTGATGGCCAACTTGACAGACTGTATAATCATCTAGGGGACAAACATACATATCTATAAAGGAAGTTTCTACACTGGATCAAGTGAGGTAGGAAAACTCATAATTAGGATGGTCAGTTCTGTTCCATGGGCTGCAGTTTTATGTTGACTTTAAAGGAAAAAGCAAGCTGCACACCAGAATGCATGGTTTTCTAGTTCCTGACTGTGTGACCAGAGACTTGTGCTTCTGGTACCATGCCTTCCCAACGATGATGGACGATACCATGAGCCACAATAAACCCTTCCTTGCTTAAGTTGTCCCAGCAATAAGAAAAGTATCTAATAGAATAGTGGAAGAAGAAATGCTTAGTTCTTCTGTTCTGTGGACTGATAGTTCTACAATGCCTTTTATAAAGCCTTGCAGAAAGTCTATAGAGTCAAAACCAGCCATCAACACTGGACAAACTGATCACACATGACTATACTGACTTTTCCTTATTCCCTTCTCTTGTTTTACTCTGTGCCTTATTCCTCCCCAATGGAACGCTTTTAAAATAAGCTACGAGCATGCAGCCCTTTGTTTCAAGTTCTGCTTTCAATAGACATAAGAGAACACATGCTTTTTAAATTTGATTGATAATCACTATTTTATCAGGAATTTGTGCTGTGAATGCTCATAATTCTTTTAAATTTTTATTTAAAATAGATTTTTCTCTCACACAATACATCTGACCACAGTTTCCCCTCACTCCACTGTTCTCAGGTTCACACTCCCCAACTCCCCTTTCCCTTAGATCCACTTCCCCTCTGTTCCTCTTCAGAAAAGAGCAGGTCTCCAAGAGACAACAACCAAACAGGACAAAAGAAGATACAGAAGCCCTCATATCTGGGCTGGACAAGGAGACCTAAAAGGAGGAAAAGAGTCTTAAGAGAAGGCAAAAGACTCAGAGATACACCTGCTCCCACTGTTAGGAGTCCCCAAAAGCACCAAGCTAACAGCCGTAACATATATGCAAAGGGCTTGGTGTAGACCCATGCAGACCATATGCTTACTCCTTGAGTCTCTGTGAGCTCCTGTGAGCCCTGCCTAGTTGATTCAGCGAACCACGTTCTCCTGATGTCCCCCATCCCCTCTGACTCCTATAATATTTCCCTCCTGTATTCTGTGGAGTCTCACAACTCTGAGGGGAGGGACCTGATGGAGACTTCCAATTTACACTCTCTCTCTCT
>CABHPQ010138214.1:0-40428 GCA_902168405.1 Peromyscus aztecus
TTTTTTTTTTTTTTTTAATTTTTTCCCCCGGAGCTGAGGACCGAACCCAGGGCCTTGTGCTTGCAAGCGCTCTACCACTGAGTTAAATCCCCAACCCCAAGATACATTTCTTTATGAGAAGAGCCACTGACTATATGGTGTAAAAATGTTAAACCTAGACCTTAAAAAAATTTATTTCTCTTTCTGAATAGGTAGGTATCTTAAGGTAGAAAAGCATAAATACCTGACTCTTAATTTTTATTTTTATTTACTTATGTGAGTGAATATTCACCTGCATGAATTATGTCTATGCATACATGCCTGGCATTGGCAAAGAATCAAAGAGGCCATCAGATCCCCTAGGGCTGAAATTACAGAATGTTGTGAGCTACCATGTAGATGCTGAAAATCAAATCTGAGTTCTCTAGAAGAGCAGTCAGTTTTCTTAATTGCTGAGCCATCTCTCCAGCCCCTGATTTCTTCTAAAATCATGCAAGGGACTTATGTGGTGTTAAATAACAAAAACAAAAAACAAGATAAATGTAAGTATTTTTGAGAGGTCTATAAAAATAGTACAATAAATATTTTTAAAGGCACAAACTACTGAAATATGAAAGGGCCAAGATGAATCTCAAAAACACATTCTTCTACTTGTGCTAAGTAAAAGAAGCCACAGTCTATAAACATGGTAGAGTTTGGCTCTTAAACATCCCACAAAAGTGGCTGGGCAACTGTGGCACACGCCTTTAATCCCAGCACTTGGGAGGCAGAGGCAGACGGGTCTCTGTGAGTTCTAGGACAGCCTGGTCTACAGGGTGAGTTCCAGAACAGGCTCCAAAGCTACATAGAGAAACCCTATCTTGAAAAACCAAAAGCATCCTGCAAAAAGTTTAAGTGTTAAAGACTTGGTCATAATGGGTGCTATCTGGAGGAGTTGGAGCTTTGAAGAGGTAGAACCTAGTAAAAGATCTTTAAGTCACTGGTGAAATAAAGGGAATATGGAGAGGTCCCTTTCCCTCTTTTGACTCATTTTCCTCTTTTATCCCTTCCTCCCTCTGTAAAATGACTAAAGGGATCAATCAACCAGACTGACACTTCTAAAACTGTAAGTGGAAAAAAATTTCTATTTCTAAGTTAATTATGAGGTGTTTTTTAAAGTGATAAGATGTTAACTTGATTTATATTTAATTCTAGAACACCATTAATCAGAGACTAAGAGTGGGCAGAAAACCTGACTACTAAGAAATCGAAGGAAATATATTGGTAGAAACATTCTACATTGTCATTACACACAAGTGCATATGCTTGTTTAAATGCACCAACACACACACACATCTACAACTGCTGAACTTACATCTCGCACCAGTCACATCAGCAGTACACAAACTAAAATTGCTCAGTTTCAGTCACTGGGGAGAAATTATCTGGCTCCTAAGGCTCCTCCCCCAGCTTGCCCTTATAAGCATACAAGAGTACCAACAACTGGCTGCAACTGATCGGCAAAATGATGGGCATACATTAGATTTGCTTTCTTTTCACAGTTTTACAAAATGAAAACGGATTATTTCTACAAATAAGAAAACAGAAATAACAACAGGTAACACAGAACTACATTGTATATGTTGAGTAAAATCAGCAAGTGTACATACATAGATTAAAACTATTACTTTCAGCTGGGTGGTGGTGGCACATACCTTTAATCCCAGCACTGGGGAGTAAAAGGCAGGTGGATCTCTTTGAGTTTGAGGCCAGCCTGGTGTACAGGCATTCCAAGACAGGCACCAAAACTACACAGAGAAACCCTGTCTTGAAAAGAAAACGAGCCGGGCGGTGGTGGTGCGCGCCTTTAATCCCAGCACTCGGGAGGCAGAGGCAGGCGGATCTCTGTGAGTTCGAGGCCAGCCTGGGCTACCAAGTGAGCTCCAGGAAAGGCGCAAAGCTACACAGAGAAACCCTGTCTCGAAAAACCAAAACCTGTCTTGAAAAAAAAAAAAAAGAAAAGAAAACGAAACAAACCAACTCTCAGCATTTTTACATTATCTAGAGGCTGAAAAAGATTTTCCAAATCAAAGACTAAATTATACTCAACAAACCTTGGTGATAACTATAAAGTATTGTAGCCTATAGCTTAGAATAGCAGTATCTGAACCAGTCATGACTGCAGTCCTGTAATTCTAGCACTTACAAGGCAGAAGCAGGAGGACTGCCACAAGCCAGCCTGGTCTAAACAGTAAGTTCCAGACAGCCAGGGCTACACATCAAGACCCTGTCTTTACAAAAAAATAAAAATAAAAAAGGCCAGATGGTGGTGCATGCCTTTAATCCCAGCACTAGGGAGACAGAAGCAGGCGAATCTCTGGGTTTGAGGCCAGCCTGGTCTACAAAGAGAGTTCCAGGATGGTCAGGGCAACAGAGAAACCCTGTCTCTAAACAAATTGATAACATTTTTTTAAAAAAAAAGTGTCTATGTGTGCCTATGGGCATGCATGCATAAAATAACATGCCTGGCAATAAGGCCATTAAGTCAAGCATTCCATTTACTAAAATATTCCATTCCTTAATCATGCCAAGAAATTGTTAGTCAAAGCACATGTTTCTGTGACTTCTTACCACAGATTTCACACCTGTAATATATGCAATTTCAGATCTGAAAATAACTATAACACATATCTAACTCTCAACTCACTTTGAGTCTTCCTTCTCATCTTTTTCTTCATCATCCTTCTTTTCTTCTTCCTTTTTCTCTGTTTTTTCTCCTTTATCCTCTTCTTTTTCTTCTACTTTTTCTTCTTGCGAGGGACGGGCAATCTGCTGCTAGAACAAACCATCACTTGTGAGATACAAAAGAAATAGAAATCATTTCTCAAACTGTATAACAAATTACAATATTCACTTGGAACAATATTATTGGGAGGTGGGGTCCCATTTAGAGTAGGGGGGAGGGTACTAAGAATAAATCTAACCAAGGAAATGAAGAAGACTCTACAATTGAAGTGTTAACATACTGAAGAACAAGATTAAAGAAAACATTAGAAGAAAGGCCTCCCATGTTCATAGATTGGACAAATGAATGACTAAAATGGCAATATTACTGAAAAATCTGACATAATTCTCATCAAAAGATCAATGACTTTTTTTTTTTTGTGAGACAGGATTTCTCTGTGTAGCCTTGGGGGTCCTGAAACTCACTTTATAAACCAGGCTGGCCTTGAACTCACAGAGATCCACCTGCCTTTGCCTCCCAAGTACTAGGATTCAAGATGTGTCACACCACTGCTTGGCTTTCAATGACATTTTAGAAGGAGAATAGACAATCTTACAGACCATATGGAAACACAAAAAGCCCTGAATGGTCAAAGCAATCCTAAGCAGAAAAAGGAATGCCAGAAGTATCAAAATTTCATCTCAAATTATACTACACAGCCATAGTAACAAAAACCTACATGTGGACCAATAAAATAGAGAACCCAAACTCATACAACTGCAACCACTTAGTTTTTAACAAAGGTGTCAAAAGCACATATTGGAAAAAGACAGCCATTTTAGTAAATGGTGCTTGGAAACTGAATATCCAAATGTACAAGAATAAAATTATTTCTATCTCTCTCTCATATGCCAAAAAAAAGTTAATTTGAAACAAATGAAAGATCTTAAGACCCGAAACACTGAAATTGCTATCGAAAAACACAGGAATAGGCAAGGGATGTAACTGATGCAGCCCCTCTAGCAATCACTACAGAGTTTCCGCCATCAATATGGAGGAACAAAAAAATAGAACCACTGAAGACTCTAAAGATTCTATCAGAAACCTTTTAAGACACGCTAACCTTTTTAGAAAAGTAAAAAGACAAAAAAGACTCTTAAGGATAGTCAGAGGGAACCTTACACACCCATGTTAATTGCTACACTGTTCACTATAGCTAAGAACCACTCTAAATGCCCATCAACAAATAAATGGTTAAATAAAATGTGATACCATACACAATTTTATTATATTTAAATTTTATTTAGCCATTAAAAAAGTTGAAATCATGGCACTTACACAAAATAGAAATGGAAATCACTGTTAAGCAAAATAAGGCAGACTCAGACAGACAATATAAAAAACGTTTTCTCTCACGTGAAACACAGATTTGAAGGTCAATGTGTGTCAGCATGCCATGAAACTAGGACCACGAGAGGGAAAGAGATCGTAAGGGAGGGAGAAGGAGAACCGTGAGAAAGCTCTGGAGTACATGGGCCATGAAAGCACAAGGGGACCACTTAGACCGGTACAGAGGGAATATAAAGGACAGCAGGTGGAAGAGCAGTGATGCATGGAGAAGAGATTCAATGATAATACCCATTACTTTGTAGACTGATTTTAAAGACTGGACAGAGGACAGATAGATAAAATGTAGTTCCTTTTCAACGTTACACAATCTACCTATGATGACTTTTTCTCAATTCTGAAACTACAGATGAAATTTCTGAGCCCTCCCTAAAGGGTCTAGGTGATTCTGTAACTTGTTTCTTAGTGCCTTAGTATTACTACTCTTCTGGTGTAAAAATGCACATCTTTTCTAACACAGTCCTTCAGTCACTCTGTCCTACAAATCAAGTATTTATCAGCCATACCCACTAAACATCCCAAAGGCAAAAAGCACAAACGGCCTCATTATCTGTAGGTGCTGCCTAAACCTACAGACACTAAAATCAGAAGGCCTTCTCTTCATCTGCAGCCCATGCCCCTTGAATCCCAGTCACTGCTGCTCACCTGCTGGTCTTGATCATGGCCTATGACCCATTATGCTATCAATTTTTCATAATTTACCAAAAACTGCATCTACTACTTACTATATCAGTCTAATGCTATGATTCCCTCACTTGTATAAGATCTGCTGAATTTCTCAGCCTAGGTAATTTCCAAGTTTCACTTGCTTATGGATATTTACTTAAAAAAAAAATAGGGAATTTCTATATGCTTATGCTTTTTTTTTTTTTTTTGAGACAGAGTTTCTCTGTGTAGCCCTGGCTGTCCTGGAACTCACTCTGGAGACCAGACTGGCCTCAAACACTCAAGAGATCTACCTGCCTCCGCCTCTAGAGTGTTGGGATAAGTGTGTGAGCAATCATACCCTGGCCCAAATGTATATTTTACAAGTACAAGATGATCTATTTTATATTTGGGATTGCTTTACTCAGCTCTGACTTCCTATTTCTAACAGGAGGTGAGCACAAGACCTGTTTCAAATGCTAATTACCCAACCTCTATACAAACTGTTACTCTGAAGCAGCAAATGGCATGCTAACAAAGTCTCCTTTTTTTTCAAAAATATGTGAGCTGTATAACCAATAAAATGGTTCATAATTCAAATATGTGATGGGTCATACCAATTAAATATAGGATAAGGAAAGGATTAAAATTTCCCTAGAATTCAATAATACAAATAATCTTATTTCCCATATAACTCAGTGTTTTCAAATCCCACACATGCCCCTGCTGCCTGAAATCTAGGCAAGATCTGACTTCAGTTCTCCGGTCTAAGGGAGTGATGAGCGACTGCACCACTGCACTAAACCAGCCAGTGGGAGAAGCAGCACGGCCCAGCTCTGCAGCCAGTGTGGAAATGACAGCCTTGTTGCATTAGCATCTACTCACATCCACGACACCTTTCTAGGTTATCTCAGCATTCTCCATGCTGGTAAGGTAGCAAAGCACCAGAAACCTAACCCTTACTTCTGAGCAATTGGATAAAGACCAATCAGAACACTAACATTAAAGAGAAGAAGGAAATACCTCTGGTTTAAACAAGAACCAGTTGGAGTTACTGTTGTTTAGGCAAACATGTAGAGAACCACCAGTGTGGTCCAGTATGTAAGTGATAGGTTCTAACCTCAATAGTCCTGGCAGGCTGGCTGCATCAGAATAGGCCCATTCAAAGGGAAACTTTCCTAAAAGTGCCTTCAAGAGACGCAAGCAGTTCTTGTCTGGGTTTCTCTTTCCTTTAAAACTGACACTTGAGTCAACAAAACAAAGTTTTCATTCAGCTAGGCAGGTTCCTTCTAGCATGAAATATGATATTCACTACAAATGAAAGAGCACAATATAAAACCAAATGAAAATTCAAATCAAAAAAGTGAAAGGTATCTATACTCAATGTGATCACTGCCTGGGAAACCCTCAGAGCAGCATCACAAAACAGCCCACACAGAGACTCCTCACTGCTGTATCTAACTGTATTCCTAACACCTGTACACACATTCTATTTGTATTCTTGAAAAATTCTCAAGTTAATCCCAGCACTGAAGGCAAAGACAGGTGAATCTCTTGAGTTTGCAGCAAGCCTGCTCTACAGAGTGAGTTCCAGGACAGCCAGCGCCACACAGAGAAACCCTGTCTGGAAAAACAAAACAAAATCCTCAAGTTAACGAAACAGAAAAATTAGTGACTCCCCACTTAGTAGATACTTTGAGTCATCAAGAAAGAAAAATGACTGAATTATCTGACCGTGTAAAGGGGGCAGAGAGAATGCAGTTATTTCATTACCAGGCATGCTTTCTTTTACATGTACTCAAGCAATAAAATTTCTTATGCCTATCTTATCAAAATAGATCAGTAACTAATGCCTTTAAAGTAACTAAATTTCGAACGTTCTAGAGAGTAAAAGCTGTCAATCAAGAAAAACAGGCAATGGTGATGGAATTAAGACACCAGCAGCTACTATTTATTGAGCACATCCTACGTACTTTACATTGTACACTGAGGATTTTGCCAATATATGCAGTTTCCATATTGATGCTAACAGGTAACTATCACTGTTGTTGTCCACAAATGCAAAAACTAAGGTTGTAAACAAGTTATCAGAACATGCAGAAGTATAAAGCTCTTGGCATTACACTCAAATTTTAGCCTCTCTAAAACATTCTTCCTAATGACTACTTAACAGTTTAGACAGAAATTCTTCCAACATCAAAATTACTAAATGATATATTTATGAATACTTTGAGAAATAAAAATATGCTGGTGTAAAGACAGGGACAGAAATGTGTCAACACAGAGGAAAATCACAAATTCCTGAGAAAAGAAACCAAGTATTTGAAAATGAAGAATATGTTATTTAACAATGACTTGCCTAGCAGCACGGATCACAAATAGGAAACATAAAAATTCTATCTGCATGTATCTTCATGGTGACATACTTAACAGGTATGAATGAATAGATATACAGCATGTCCTAATGAAACAAATTCTTTCTTCTTACTTTCTTGTTTGTTTTCAAGACAGGGTTTCTCTGTATAGCCCTGGCTGTCCTAGAACTCTGTAGACCATGCTGGCCTTGAACTCACAGAGATCCACCTGCATTCAGGGTGCTGGGATTAAAGGCATGCACCATCACTGCCTGGCTCCTTTTTTTTTTTTTTTTTTTTTTAAGACTATTATCTGTGTGTGTGTGTGTCCGCACATACACCCAAGGATAACAGAAGAATGTAGACATCAGGTATCCTGGAGTCAGACGTACAGGCAGTTGTGAGCCATCTGACATGGGGTATTAGGAACTAAACTGGGTCCTCTACAAGAGCATTATTTGCTTTCCCATAATATTCCGAGTAGGCCTTTTACTTACTTTCTCTCTCTCTCTCTCTCTCTCTCTCTCTCACACACACACACACACACACACACACACACACACACACACACAGATGTATGTACATGTATATTAAAGTACAGGTGCCCGTGGAGACAAGAAGAAGACATCTGATCTCCCCGAGTTGGACTTGAGGTCTTTGTGAGCAGACACACGTGGTGCTGAGAACAAAACTCTGCAAGAACAGTTTGCACTCTCATCCCCAAGCTATCACTCCAGCCCAGGAATATTTTAAATTGTGGATTGCAAATAACACTTGTCTGAATATTCTTTTATCTTCATATTTCCGTCATTTTGAAACATTTATTTAGTAAAATTAACATACCTGATTTCTGCCTCTCCGTTTTCCATAATTCCTTCTCACTAGGGCTTTATAATTCTCATTTTTCTTGGTTAAATAGTAATATAAAACACAATCAGGCACGCTCTGTAACGATAAAAAAGTTTTATTTAATGTTTGCTTTCATTTCTATAATAAAAAATATTTTATTTAAATTTTTTTATATTTCATGTTCAAATATAAGTATTTTCAAGAAAATTTTCTAGTGTAACCGAATAATAAATTAAAAACAAAAACACATGGCCTTAAGTTTAAGTCTATCTAGGCTAGACAGACAACAAGGGAGCTATCATACAAGACATCTATAGTTGCCTTGATCCAAACTGTGCTAAAGACCTGAAGCTCCATCAGAAACACCCAATGTGTTCTTATTAACTGGTAATATAGTCTCCTTCTCCTACATATGTAAATACTCAAAGTCTCTCTTCTGATGTTTTAATCAAAAACACTAAAGCTACTTGACTACAAAAACACAAAAACAAAAAACAAACAAATTGAGAGAAATCAGGCCTGATATTTTAAGCAGAGAACTAATGACTTTTAAAAATCACCATAATTAATGAATTATTTGGGAAATAAAAGATCACTTTTTTTTTTTTTTTTTTTTTTTTTTTTGGTTTTTCGAGACAGGGTTTCTCTGTGTAGCTTTGCGCCTTTCCTGGATCTCGCTCTGCAGATCAGGCTGGCCTCAACCTCACAAAGATCCTCCTGCCTCTGCCTCCCAAGTGCTAGGATTAAAGACGTGCGCAACAATTGCCCAGCCACATCATTTTTGATAAACAATGAAAACTGTTTTTGTTCTCTGCTAAGGATTCCATTCACTGAAAAAAAAAATTTTTTTTTTGCTTTTTTTTCAGAGCTGAGGACTGAACCCAGGGCCTTGCACTTGCTAGGCAAGCGCTCTACCACTGAGCTAAATCTTCAACCCCATAATTTTTTGTTTTTAAGACTTTTGTTTGTTTGTTTGTTTTGAGACAGGGTCTCGCCTATGTAGCCCTGGCTGGCCTAGAACACACTATGTAGACCAGGCTGGCCTTCTGTCACGCCACTGCTGGGATTAAATGCAGGTACCACCATAGCCAGCAACATTTATTTGTAATTATGTGTGTGTACAAATGTGTAGATACGTGTTAGTCAGGTGTAAGATCATCCTGTGAGCCATCTTATGTAGGTGCTACAAATCAAAGAGGTTCCTGCAAGTGCAGTAGGCACTCTTATCCACTAAACCATCTCCAGTCCTTGTGCTTGGGAATTATAATGTAATTATAATTATCATTTTATACATATTTTATAGTATTATAATACGACCACCAGAATCTTTTCATCTATCACAATCCTTTGTAAAATCAATTCTAATTAACTACTGCTGCTAGTTAGAACACACACAAAAAAATCCAAGCTGGGGCGGTGGTAGTGCATGCCTTTAATCCCAGCACTCAGAGGATCTCTGTGAGTTCAAGGCCAGCCTGCTCCATAGAGTGAGTTCTAGGACACCCTCCAAAGCTACACAGAGAAACCCTGTCTCAAAAAACAAAACAAACAAACAAACAAAAAAATCCAAAGCAACACCACAAGCCTAAAAACATCTCAGTCTAAGATTTTTCTTACCTTCCTTTCCAAGTAGGATGCAATTAGTCCAAAGTTTTTGGGATGCTGGATAAACCTGAGTTTAAAAACGAAAATAGTACTGAGAATACATCATGCAGCTGTAATGAGGATATCTATAACATCATGGATTCCCCCAGAAGCTCAGGAAACATAACAGAAAAGAAGGCAGAAAAAAAAATTGAAGAGGTAGAAGATGGGAAGGAGCGCTGTGAAATGCTGTCTTCTGGATATGACATTACCACTGCACTCATAAACTCAAAGCCAAAGTTAGCTGCACAAGACCTGTGCCATATAGAGTCCTTTCCACATTCCAGCATGGAAGGGACAGGGGCTCTTGAGATCCCAATCCCAGTTGAGGTGCCACTGGCATTTAATGGCTAATAAGGAGGCGGAGCTATTTTCCTCCGTTAAGTAGTTAATAGTGCATTAGTAAATAACCAACCCTGTGGACAGCTCAATGGGTCACTTTTTTTTAATGAACATGAAAGTAGAAAGTGGATTTGCTAGGAAGAAGAGAACAAAAGAATGATGGGGAGAATGTGATAAAAATAAATTATATGCATTCATGAAATTATCCAAAATAAACATTGAAACATTAAGAATGTAAGTGCATACAAATGTTTTACAAAATAAGAAAAACTGGAAGAATTATGTCTAGCCTAAATTCAAAGTGATTCCTCACTGCCCACTGGATAACAGCTATAGAATCATTAGAAAATGTTTAAATGGCAGAGGTTTTAAATTGAAGTTTTAAATTTTTTGTTTTTTGTTTGTTTTTTGAGACAGAGTCTCATTATGTCACTGGCTGTCCTGGAACTCACTATGTACATCAGGCTGGCCTCAAACTCAAGAGATTCACCTGCCTCTGCCTCTGGAGTGTGGAGGATTAAAAGTGTATACCACCACATCCTGTTGTTTCTTTTTTGTTTTTGTTTTTGTTTTTGTTTTTTTTAATCCTGAGACAGGGTTTCTCTGTGTAGCCCTGACTGTCCTGGAACTCATTCTGTATATCGATCAGACTGGCCTCAAACTCACAGAGATATGCCTTTCTCTGCCTCCCCAGTGCTGGGATTAAAGCTCATATCCCCATTTCTTATCTGTTAACCATTGTCCCACCTACAAGCTTATAATAAGATAAATTTCTCTATTTATTACAATATCTATTCCAATGCCAAATTAGGATGAAAGTTTTGTGAAAATAGTTCACTCTCAAGTAAATGAAAAACACTTTTACTAAGGTATTGAACTTCTATTACAGAATAATTTAACAGTTAAATTACTTGTCCTTAAAGATCTCCTTTTCATGGTCAGTCCAAACATTCATAAACTGTCTATCTTTATAAACTTTCATAGGATCCTCCATAAGCCCATTCATATTGATGAACTTGACCCTTCTTTGCTCTGCATCAAACATCATAGGTGGAATCACAGAAAGCTGCCGCATTTGTTTCTCATTATTCTGCAAGAAATAAATGCAACTTAGTTAGGATAATATTTAAACTAAAAATTTTAAAGGGCTATAGACTTTAACAGTTAAAAAACATGTCTGTAATTTAATGACAATAATGCTGCATATATCACAGTATGTTATATGATTGTTTCTAACACATTTACACCGAATTATATAACTTACAGACAGAGAATTCACTTAAAAAAAAAAACTACTACCTTTGGGTTGGTTTTGTTTGGTATATTATTTGTTTGTTTGTTTGTTTTTCTTTTTTAGACAGAGTTCCATTCTAGAGTCCAGGCCAAGATCTATAGCTCAGGCTGGCCTCAAATTCGCAGCAATCCTCCTACCACAGCACCGCAGTGCTGAGATGAGGTTCAAGTATGAGCTACCACACCCAGCTTATCCTTTACTATTCTGACGAATTCTTTTTTTTTTTTAAATTACACTCATGATATTCATTAATTACACTCATGATATTAATCACATTTGTGGTATTCTTAGATTACATTCGCAGTATTCATTCAATTATATATATATATATATATATATATATATATATATTTTTTTTTTAATTTTAAATGCCAAATGTCATTTATTGAAGGGGGGAGGAGGTCTTAAATACAACACAGGCTTACAGAACAATGGGGGGACCCCAGAGGGCAGAAGTTCGCTACTGATGTTTTACAATCTTGCTTCTAATCTGTTAATGCCCATTATTCAGGATACACAGACAAGGAACTTCTCTTAAGCATTCAGGAGGGTGGAACCTGGCAGGGAATTAGCATAGGGAGGATATCAAGGTCTGAGGAATTCTTAATGAAATGGATATTTGGAAAATAATGCAATACTTTTATCTAGAAGATACAAAACAATAGTCTCATTTAAAAAGTAGTCTCAACCATTTTAGTTGTCTTTTTTTTTTTTAAGCCTGTGTATTCAGATGAGGTGTCCATGCACATGGAGGCCAGAGAGCATCTTTGGGAGTTTTCCCCATTGCTCACTACCATATTCATTGAGGTACGGTCTCTCAAGTGAACCTCCAGCTTGCCTAAGCAGGTCAGTCTTGCCAGTCATCCTTTTAAGCACTGGAACTATGAGCAGGCCACCACACTCAACCTGGCATTTACAGAGACTTTGGTCCTCACACTTGCAAAGCAAGGGCTTTATCCTCTGAGCCATCTCCCCAGCCTTTCCTCATCATTATATACATAGAAAACCATGTTAGCAGGATTTCAGAGACAGAAAAAAAGTAACAAATGTTATGAATATCTTAAAGTCATTGATCTTAAATTATTTAACTCACATAGCATTAAGTACTTCTTGCTAATTTTATGTAATCCATTAAAAATTTAAGATTCTTATCATTATAATTTAAGCTGGTTTAATCTATTGCATATGTATGAATTTTTCCAAAGTATAACTTAAGATATTTACACATACAACCTTGCACTGAAAAGAAACTTGGTTATAAAGCTATAGTATTTATCTAAATTGAAGGGTCTTTTTTTTTTTCCTAAAATTATTCCCAAGTGGTCAAGTCCTTGCTAAATGTCTAGTTCCACAGGGTAAAATCAATTAGTTTGAACACCAGTGTTTGGGATTGACACATTAGCTTGATACCACTTCAACTGATAAGCTTCCTTGGAATGCTCTCAGATGTACCCGAATGGTATTCACAGAAAAACAAGCATAGAAATTTAATGCAGACTTAATCATTATAGAAATTATAGCTACAAATTTCAGAGATTATCGATCATGCATTTTCCAGTGATTTTAAAACCAATATAGAATAATGGTTGTGTTTTAAAGCTCCTAAGTATATCACTTGCACTGAGAGCATGCAAGATTATGTGCATTATGTACTTAAGATTTCAGAAAACATCTTCCAAAAATAACTTAAATGTATTACAAAATATAAATAAATAAAGTATATAACTTCTAGGGAGGGAGGGAGGGAGGGAAAAGAAAAATGCTGAGAGCTAACACTTGGCCATTATGTAACAATCCATGGAAATATCTGCCTTACGAAGTGTGGGACATATTTCTGTGGCTGAATATTACAATCATCCCCAAAGGTAACATTCCACTTCAGACTTCTCAGGAAAATGATCAGAAGTGAGAAAGAAGAACAAAACCACTAGCAAAAAAGTGTCTCTGTAACAGCCCTGGCTGTCCTGGAACTCACTCTGTAGACCAGGCTGGCTTCGAACTCAGAGATCCACCTGGCTCTGCTTCCCAAGTGCTGGGATTAAAGGCGCACCACCACCAAGCCCATCAGAACTATTTCCTTAACTCTTCCCAGGACTCTTGATGACAAAACAATCTTTGGAAAAATTTTAATCACATTGCTTAAAGCCCTATAAGTGGTTGGCCTCAGTCTCTGAAATAATTCAAGCACTATTATCCAATGTATCCTCATTTACATACTGATAAACCTTTACCCCCTGGGCTACAGGGCTGAAATGCTTAAATAACTAAAAAATTAACTTGAATCAATCAATTTTCTTACCTCCTGCTCAGAAAGACCATCAATAATTTCAGAAATCTCATGCTCACTCCTAGCAATGGTAGCTGAAAGACCAGCTCCCCTCTGACCAACTCTAAATATGAAAAAGAAATATAAATATATTTAAAGGCTTTTTATGAAAACATAACAAATTATCATTAATACTGGAGCTATGTAGACCAGGCTGGCCTCAAACACACAGAGATCTGCCTGCCTCTGTTTCTCAAGTGCTGGAATTGAAGGCACACATCACCACTGCCTGGTTCAAACTGAGACTTCTTTTTTTCTTTTTTTTTTTTTTTTTTCGAGACAGGGTTTCTCTGTGTAGCTTTGCGCCTTTCCTGGAACTCACGTTGTAGACCAGGCTGGCCTCGAACTCACAGAGATCTGCCTGCCTCTGCCTCCCGAGTGCTGGGATTAAAGGCATGCGCCACCACCGCTCGGCTTCAAACTGAGACTTTCAAAATAAAATATATTGTATTTACTCTTTGACAGTTTTACACATAAACAACTTATCTTAACCGCATCCACCGCCAGTTCCTCAATCCTCCTCGTTTACATCCTCTAGTGGGTTTTTTTGCTTAGTTTTTTGTGTAACCCAGAGTCAAAATTACTACCATCTGTTGGAATGTTGATTTGATGCTGTGTTGATCATGTACAGGTATTGTGCATGTAAGCATACCTTCTTAAGCTCATTAATGCAATATCAAAATGTCTATGAGATAGAACACAAAATGGGACTTTTGTGTGTGTGCATGTGTGTGGGTACATGTCTGAAATTCAGGTGAGCCTACAAATGTGTGCAGATGCATATGGAACACCAAAGTAGGATTTTTTAATTAATAGGAAGTCAAAAAACCAACCCGAGAGTCAATGAATACTTTCAAATGGTATGCATGAGTCACTACCAAAATAGCAACAATTTAAATGTTAATACTGAGATTG
The DNA here is from genome assembly GCA_902168405.1 of Peromyscus aztecus. Taxonomy (NCBI): domain Eukaryota; kingdom Metazoa; phylum Chordata; class Mammalia; order Rodentia; family Cricetidae; genus Peromyscus; species Peromyscus aztecus. The sequence continues at coordinate 14,460 of CABHPQ010138214.1, forward strand.
AAGTTATATGTTGCACTGGGGACACAACTCAGTTGGTAAAGTGTTTGCCCTCCGTGCATCAAGACCTGGAGTTGATCATTAGTACCACAAGGAAGAAATAAAAAAAGGAAAAAAAAAAAAAAGGTTATATATCCAAGTTAAAATAGTAGACTAGTAATGGGGAAGTTGTATTTAAAAAATTATTGATGTCATGCTGTGGAACAATCTTTATACACTGTAAACATGTATTGCTCTAATTGTTTACAAAAAGCTAATTGCCAATGGCTAGACAGGGTTTTCGGGCAGAGAGAATGCTGGGAAAAGGGAGTCTAGAGGAGAGGCAGAGAGAAGTAAGATGAACATGCCATGTTAAAAGAAGGTATCACCATGTGGTAGGGTAGATAAGAAATATGGGTTAATTTAAAGTATAATAGTTAGCAAGTAACAAGCCTGAGCTATTGGCCAAGTGAGGACTTATACTTAATAATACATCTCTGGATAGTTATTTGAGAACAGTTGCTGAGACACAAAGAAACTCCACCTACAATGTCAAGTCCATCTTTTGTCAACATTCTAAAGAATAGGAGTGCAAGCTTGGAAAAATACATTGAACATTTCTAAAATATAAGGAAAAACAGTGAAAAAGAAAGTCAAGCTTAAGATATTTGCAAAATACCTATTTGTACCTTTTGTGGGAATTAGTGATGGTGCTTTATGCCTATTCTCTAAAAGTAAAACAAAACAAAATAAAAAAATAAAAAAAATCAAGAGTGTGGTGCATGGTGGTGAACATCTTTAATCCCAGCACTTAGGAGGTACAGGCAGATGGATCTCTGGAAGATCGAACTCAGAGAGATCCGCCTGGTTCTGCCTGCCAAGTGCTGGGATTAAAGATGTGTGCCACCACCGCCCGGCATAAGTGTAACTTTAAAAATTTAAGTTCAACATTAAAAATTCTTGCCAAGCAGTAGTGGTACATACCTTTAATCCCAGCACTTGGAAGGCAGATACAGACAGATGTGTGAGTTCGAGGCCAGCCTGGTCTATCTACAGAGTGAGTTCCAGGACAGCCAGGACTACACAGAGAAACCCTGTCTCAAAAATCCAAAAACTCTTGATGATCTGAAGGAAAAAAATTACCATTACTAAACATCAAACTACATACCGTTGAAACCGTTCTTGCTGCTCTCTTTGTTTTCGAATTTCTGGAAACTGCTTCTCATAGTACTCCCTTGTTTTGCTTTCTTTTGCTTTCCTCCGGGGATTGTTTTCTATTCTGTCCACTTTTTTCTCCCATGCTTCCATGAGCTGATCATAACGCTGGCAGATTTTTTGTTCCTATTAAACACCCGTAGTAAATTAATAACAATTAAACTGAACTCTATGATTTGGTAAACCTTTAAAATACATTCCATTTCTTAAGATGAGAACAGAGGTACATTCGGTTTATGTGACTCAGCTAAGAATGACAATTTGTTTTTGGTCTGAGAGGAGAAATGGAGCAACTTCCTTAGATGAACACCCAGGGTGTACTTTCCCTGGAATTTTTACTAACCATTAACACTATACAAATTAACAAACTCATTGACAACCACTGGTAGTAGCTGACCATGTATTTTTATTTTCCTGAAAACATGCCTTCATTGTCAAAAAGAAAGGAAAATTAAAAACATTTACATAGTTTATCATCTAATCCAGAGGTTCTCAACCTTCCTAATGCTGTGACCCTTTAATATAATTCCTCATGTTGTGGTGACCCCCACCATAAAATTAATCTGATTGCTACTTCATAACTGTAATTTTGCTAATGTTATGAACTGTAATGTAAATATCTTTTTTCCCCATGGTCTTAGGCAATCCCTGTGGAAGGGTTGTTCAACACCTTGAGGAGTTGTGACCCACAGATTGAGAACCACTGCTCTAATCATTTTTTTTTAATTTATTTATATTTATTTTATGTGCATTGGTGTTTTACCATAGGTGTTGGGTCCCCTGGAACTGGAGTTACAGACAGTCGTTAGCTGCCATGTGGGTGCTGGGAACTGAACCGGGGTCCTCTGGAAGAGCAGTCAGTGCTCTTAACCGCTGAGCCATCTCTCCAGCCCCCTGCTCTAATCAATCTTAAAGGCAAGTATTTAGCATTGTGTTGGTATCTATCCAAACTGTCAGAGAAAACATGCACATATAACAGTTTCTCTATCATTAGAGGTTCTGGTTTTTCACTTTTTTTTTCTTTTTGTTAACTAGTATAAATATTTTTTGCAAGAATGGAAAAGGCTAGAATTAGCTATTCACCATCATAAAAAGAAACCTGGTTAAAAAACATGAAATCATGGTTAATCTTGAATTATGATTCCATTTTCTACAGGTACAAGGCAGAAGAACCCTCCATTATGGACACAGAACTATGTGACTACAAGATTCTGTAAAGAGGAAAGTGAGAAGGGCCTTAGGACCACTGCTAACGTTAGTCACCTAAGAGTGACTGGACAGGAGAGTATTTCTTCTCACACCACTCCCTCATCACTTCTTCCAAGACCTATGTGCCTCTTGTGCACTTCACCTTTTCTCTCTACTGCCATCGCTTGAATTCAAGTCAACACTGTCATCACCCAGAAGGGAAGCAATCATCTAGTAAATGTGGTCCACATGATTTCTGTTACTTTCCAAAACAGAGAAGATGGAAGCCAGGACCTGGTCCACGTTACGTAAGTGTTCAGATCTTCCCATGCATTCCCAGTGTTGCAGCCAGATGCAAATTCTTTGGTTGATGTTTGATACAGGATTTCCCATATCTCAGGCTGACCTACTAGGTAACGGAGCACGACTTGAACTTCTCATCTCCCTGCTTTAACCTCTCCAGTGGGAATCACAGGCATGTGATACCAAATAGTTTATTTGGTGCCAGGGATCCAATCAAAGGGCTTCAATCATGTTAAACAAGCACTCTACCACTGAGTTACATATGCAACCCCAGATGTAAATTCTTAAATTCAAACCTGATCTTCATACTTCATCAGATTAAACACTTAAAAAAAAAAGTATCCTCTGAATCTCATAGAAAGTCTTGTAGGTAACCTCCAGAACAGTGTATCACTGAATCCCAGCATCCTTATCACCCGTGCCCTTCCCAGCCCACCCACTCTAAACTCAGTCAGTTCTGAGCCTGTCACATTAGCTATTTCACTTAATCGGTTCCCTCTGCTTGTATAAGTTTACACAGTACTGGCTTTCCTGTTTAGTGGCCCTCCCCGATTCGTATCTGCTTTAGGCATCCCATTTTACACTCTTGTAGTCGCTTTATGTATGAGTTCACATTACGATCACAATACTGAACCTGCTTGCTGACATATCTGCTCCCTAAAAGCCAAATAATATGGCTATCTTGCTTGCTTTTCTGAAATAATACATGGAACATCATCCACAACTGATAAACACTTATTAATCAAATCAGTAAACAGATAAATTTCAATTATTCCAAAGCATGAAAAGGTTTATTCTCCAGTGATTACATCACCAGAGGACTAATTTAGCAACTACCAGAATTACAATAAAATGAGTGAACAAAAAAGCTAGTTTCTCACATAATATTTCTATGTTTTTGGGAAGAAAAATATTCAACACCAGTTATTTAAGATAGCATCTAGAAGATAACACTGGAAATATGAACTACAGAAGTTTTACACCAAATAAAAGCTGCTGTCTCTTGAGCTTTACAACTGGTTAACTGTCAGGTCATTCAGTATAAGGTAAAGTTCATTTCTAAAACACGTTCAAAGAACTTCATTTTATTAAAAATCTGAATTTAAATGTATCTGTAAAATTAGTATGAACATATTACAAAAGTAAGGATATTCTCTGAAACTTAATTTTTATGGTTATAAACATAAAACTTTTAGACAGCAAAGTGTATAACTAAATAAAAAACTATTTCAATTTTTAGACACTGACCAGCTAGTTTTTCCTAAGGACAGAGAGTAATGTCTCATCGGCATGACCATAACTTACCGACACTTGTTTGAGTCCTAACAGACTGAAAGCGGATCGTCCTACTTAGCCTTTTTTTTTTGACTACTCACCATTTTGCTGAATAAAAATATTGCATAAATGACTAATGAAATTAATTTGATAATGATGTTAAATGTGGTATTACAATGTTACTAGGATTAGACTCATATTTAACTCACACATACAGTCACTTTCTAAATCAGCATTTGTTCTCATATAATCAAGGATCAATTATTAATGGGAAAGTGAATGCCTAAATGACATGAATGGGAAAGCTGTACAAATTTCAGTTAACAAGGATAGGACCTCACCCTTTGTTTTCTTGCATGATTTCTTCTTTTAAAAAATAAAATGAGTTTTTTCCTCATCACCTGGTTTCTAGAAGAGAAAAATATGGTTGCAGAACATTAAGAAAAAGCACAACTTAAGCCATGTTCACTTTCTGCAGACATTGGAGATAGGCAAACCACTTAAGAACTTATGGTACAATCAGAGTTAATCTTAAGCTTTTTCACCCTGCAAAATAAAACTGCATAATTTTTGCAATAAGGTCTAAAATTCCTGCCGCTCTATAACAAGATAATACAGTTAATTCTTAATTCATGCATCTAATTTTAAGACATGTTATTTTCAAATTATAATTAAGTAGTAACTAATTCTTAAGAATTCTGATGATACAAGCATCTTCGTATAACTTTGAGAAAGAGAAATAAAAGGGAAAAGAAACCTTTTGCAGGTACTTCCCTCCTAGAAGGAGAATGCACACCAAAACATTTAGAAAGATGTGACTTCTGCTCAAGACAGAAGATCTCTCTCCCACAGATCTGACACAACACTCTATGGAGCAACAAAGGGCAATCTGACAAGACAGGAAAATGTGTCACGTGTCTTAATGTAACAGTGTCACTTTTCAACGTGGAAGCACTGTGGACCTTTTAAAACAATGTCATGCAGATTCAAATATATAAATATTTATACCCCACCTACTTACAGAAATAATTCCAAGCTGATTATTCAGACATAAATATAAAGCCAATGAAAGTAGAAATAAATTTCTGGATTACTTGTCGCTCAGGACTAACACTGACACTGGCTCCACTCAAATATTAAAGACAGTAAGTAGCTCAGTGTATGACAAAGCAGTCAGCAGATGAAAAGAATTATTAAATGTCACATTTGCTATTTCATATAAAGCAAAAGAATGAATGATTTGAGCAAATGTATATACTTCAAAAGTAACATACAGTAGACCATTAATACTTATCAATTTACTCTGACTGCAATTATATGCTACTCAAAAATAAATGTCAATCAGTAAATAAAACTTTAAATGTCTACTAAGAATTTAAGTGAAGTCAGCTAGTCAATAATCCCTCTCAGCACAATCTAACATAGGCAGTGTAGATAACATAAAATCAATCAACAACAGTGCAGCTTTCCAGCTTACATTGAAGGAGAAAAGACAAAACACAAACCGAGCTTTGGGGGGGGGGGATCGCTAAATGTAGCCAACTACATTTTATCTGTTATCCTCCTTTTAAAAACATTTAAACAGCTAAGTAGTTCTAAATCAAAATGTATGAGTTTAGCCTAATCTTCTCCTAAAGGTTCTCAAGACCATGGTAGTATCTCACAGGAAAATTCTTAAATAGATGACTATATTATGAACCATTTACTTCACAGAAGGTAAAATGACTCAAACTGTAATAGCTGTCATGCACACTACCATGCAAACATATTTGCCACCAGTTCTGCAAAGTAGTCAATTATTGTACATACTCTCAGAAATTAAAAGAAAAATATAAGTAATAATGTGCTCATTAGTAACTGTAATAGTAAATAATGATAATGTTCTGGATATACTTTTAAATGCATATAAATAGAAATATCACATTTCTGTCACCAATTAATAGTAATTCACCTAAAATGCTCTAAAAGTATGATAATTAACAACAATTTAAAAAAAAAAAACCTATCTAGCTTCTCTTACTTCAATCAGATCAAGAAATTAAGTTTACTTTTCACTTTTCTTATTCCAAGATCTGCATCCATAAAGGCCTGGTAGTAGGATGAGCAAGGCAAAGCAAACTACATTCTGGAACAGCCTCCTCACCCACATGAGGGGACTGAGCCTTCCAGGGTACCAGGACATTAAATGGCAGAAGGGTCTACAAATACCGTCGTTAGCAAGAGTCATGGAAGGGATTTCCCTAGAATAGGGTTTTGAATAATGATAAAATGATCCGTGGCACTTCTACTTTGCAATGGCAGATGTGGCTTGGTGGGGGACGGTGTCATCACTAGTCTTAAATGAAAAAGCTTCATTATCTTACTTCATCATGCGCCTTGCAGGTACTCCACTGAAAAAAACACAAAACAGGAGGCAAAGAATTCAAGCCTCAAGGTAAGCCATTTCAATGTTAAGTATCCACCTTTTTTTTTTTTTTTTTTTTTACTAGCAGATTATAAAACCAGCTAGTTTTATGCAATAATTTATTTTATTTTTTGGCCTCGGAAACTCAAATCTGTTACCCCAACCCCCAAAAAGCCAGAGGAAGATAACATATAGTAAACAACAGCAAATTACACAAATCTAAAACACACCTACACTGTTATAATAATGTCTGCAGATAACAAAAATGATTTCTTTATAGAATATGTGTTCTTTAATTCAACTCCAAAGATGGTAAGTACTTACGTCTTGATGTTCTCATGGTACACCTTGGTATCTGATGGCTGGTTATACAGTGGCTATAAAATAAATGACATTTATGTGTAGAGTGTTGTATATATACTTACATTAACAAACAAAATCATTTTATTGTGAGACTATCTAAATGGGACTATACCACAGCATCCAGCCTAAACCTACAGGTGTCAGGTTTCCCTGTAACCCCATCTCCTACTGCTCTCCTACTCCAAAAGAAGTTTGCAAACCCACTGTATCTTATAACAAACAAGCCTCATCACACTTTCAAATTCAGAGGCAAAGGGAAATTACACACTGTCTTTATCCTAATAGTACATTCAGGAAGCTCTCTTCTATTTCCTTTAGCTACATCTTCCTCCTCCTACCTAAGAGATGAAATGGCTGTTCAGGAAAACATGATCAGAATACTGCTTACGCAAAGGTAATCAAGTTTACTCACAATTATCTTAAGATTATAACAAACTTTCTGCCCGGCTATATAATTTTTATCCAATATTAAATGGATAGCCCATTTTATCCCAAGAAAAATTATAAGAAAAGAAACTTAACAACAATAATAACATTAAAAATAAAAACAGGAATTTCTTACCAGTTCAACTTTTGGGCCAAGACCTTCAAAAATTTTATGAGCTTCTTCTGCTTTTTTCTAAGGAGAAAAACATTATTATATTGATAATTAAAAATTATATTACCCCAAAGAAAAATAATTGCCTATTTGAAAATATTTATCTAAGACTAATCTACAACTAAATTTACCTTTATTTACACTGAAACACTAACTTCCCCTTATACTGGGGATTGAAGCTAGATTATCATGTAAGCTAGACAACACCACTGAGTCATGGTGTTGGCATTCTCTAATTTTAATTTACATAAGGTTCTCTCACTAAATTTAATCAAATCTCTAGTCAAAACCTAATGTCTGTAGTGAGAGCAACACATAAACAATTAGGAAGTTAATAAAATATTGGGAATACAGAGAGAAAGAATAAAATGTAAACTGGAAATATACCCAAGTATTTCAAATATTTAATTTACATGTTGCTGTTAATAAATATCTAAAAGCATAAAGTATCAAAAGAAGCATATAATGAGTTTTTTTCTAGTTCCAAGGAACTAAGTAATAAGTGAAGAATAAAGAAATAGCTAGTTTTACTCCAATCATTATTTGCAGTAAAATAAAATTTTAATAACATATTTAACATGCCGTTTTCAAAAGTAAAATAATCAAAACCAAAGTACCCCGTAACAGGATCTTGTGGTGATATCTTGAACAAATAAAATTTGCCTGAAGATCAGAGGACAGAACAAGCCACTAGATTAAACACAGAAGTCAGGCAGTAGTGGCACACACCTTTAATCCCAGCACTAGGAAGGTTGAGATAGGAAGTGATATGGCTGGGCAGAGACAGGAATATAAGATGGGAGGAGACAGGAACTCTGGCTCTTTCAGGCTGAGAACTTGGTGAGGTAAGAAGTGGTGGCTGCAGCTTGCTCTGCCTCTCTGATCTTTCAGCTTTCACCCTGAATCTGGCTCCGAGTTTGTATTATAAGACCAGTTAGGATTTGTACAACAGATCTTCCTTGCTAAGAACAAATTAACTGGGCCAGCAAGACAGCTGTGGTTAGTTAAGATGCTTGCCATCAAGCCTGACAATCTGACCCCACATAGGCAAAGAGAGGATTGACTCCAGCAAGTTATTCTCTGTCCTCTCCATGTGTCTCACATGCACTAACACACACACACACACACACACACACACACACACACACACACGAAATAAACAAATGTAAAAACTTTTAGCCTATGAATGGTTTGGCCAAAATTTTTTTAGCATAAAACCCTCCAATTGGGCTGGGTATGCAGCTCAGTTGTTGAAAATACTTACATAGCCTTAGGCCCTGGGTTTAATTCCATGTAAAACCCACAATGGGGGTGAGGGGAAGACAACCAATTCCAGTATAAAGAATGGTTTGGAAGGCTTATAGATATTTAAGTGTACTCCACATATAAGAAAGACAAATACTAGACAAACAACCTGGGAGTAAAGGTATAAAAAACACTTAACAATACTGAAAGCCTCACCTAGTAGGATACTACCAAGGAGGGAGTTTTTTGATAAGGCTCAGATAGGGCCAGAGAAGTGGCTCAGTGGGTAAAAGCATTTGCTGAACAAGCTGAAGACCTGAGTTTGCTCCCAAGAACACATGGAAGGAGATAACTGATTCCAAAGTTACCCTCAGCCCGGCACATCCAAATGCATGTGTAAAGTCTGGGCTAAAGTAAGAAATAGGGTTTTGTTTGAAGAATTGTGTACTAGAACACAGGTATGAAGGATGGGTTAGAAAGCGGAGGCGGGGTGGACACAGGACTGTAAGAATGAGATACAGCACCCATGTGTAAAATTCAACTTAGGCAAATGGCAAAAGGAGAGAAGGGAAGCAGGTGCCTAGGATAATATACAGAAAACAGGGTGTATGCTCTTTAGAAACTCATTAACATACATGGTGTGGCTAAGGGAGGGAAACACCCAGCTCCAGGAAAATAGCAGGAGTGAAAGGAGGATGTTGGCACAAGAGTGCCAACAACTTTTTCTCTCTTCTGTGCCGTGTGCTGCAGCAAATCATCCAGCCAAAATAGAAACTATTTCCACAATCTTCTCCATTGCATACTAACAACCATTCTTTTCTGTATTTTTATTCTGAAATTGGAGCACCTACAAATATTTTAGGAACGTATAACTAAACAGACATAAACCAACTCAAACTGTTAAAAAAAATAGTTCAGGAAAATAGTTTGTTTAGAGAGAAAACAAACAAGTCTGAGTTCAAATATGAACCAAAGCAGCTTTTCTCTCGTGAAGCTAGCTTTAACGGTTTCCTTTTAGGCAGTTTTCTTTTTCTCACCAACTTTGTAAATAAAACAAGACTTCTCATATGTGATAATGGTTCTGATTACTTCAGCCACACTGAGCATAATTCCCAGAGTAAACAGACTGTCACTTCACAAGGAATAAGTAAAAGATGTACTTCTGTCATTATCTCATGCCTTCTTGCCTATGGCATCAAGACAGACTAGGTTACTCACTCTAAAAGGTCACGGAAGCAGTGAAAGTCTTAGAAAACACAGCATGATGAGAAAACAGAACCACAGAGCTGGCAGAGACGCCCTGAACAGCTTTCCTCCACTTCCCTCTCGGAGCCCCATAAGAACACTACAAAAAATAACTAGTAGTAGGGTTTACTAAGAAGGCATCTGAAAGAAAACATGGCTGGACAATTACTAAGAGTGAGTTAAGAACATTCTTCATGCATGAAAAAAACTTTTCACTGTAAGAAGCCAAGACTCATACTGAGATATCAAGTTTGGCTATTCTTTGCTTTGTGGAATGAACAAGAAACCAAAAGGAAATGATCAAAACAGAAAAGATCTAAAATGAGTCTTCAAGTCTGATGGTGGGCATTAAGAAACATTTATTTCAATATGTAATGAAGACATGTATATAATTAAACACAAATTAAGTTCTCTATCAGATCTTAATATTTTTCAGTCTTCATACCCAAAACATTCACTAATTTACAATTGTTTAGATTGTACAACAGTTTATTTTAAAATGTGATCAATAAGTATCACTGAATCCATTTTATTTTAAAATGAACTAATACTAAAATTTTAGACATTAAAAAAATTCCCATTGTCTATCAGTTCCAATCTCTTACTTTATCATAGAGATCACAAACTGGCCATAAAAGTCACTAGCTCATTAAAGTATTTTATAGTTCTGAAGGGTATTTCTTAAAAATCATAAGATATGCCAGGCACGGTGGCTCACGCCTTTAATCCAGCACTTGGAAGGCAGAAGCAGACAGATTTCTGAGTTCGAGGCCAGCGTGGTCTACAGAGTGAGTTCCAGGACAGCCAGGGCTGTTACACAAAGAAACCTGTCTTGAAAAACAAAAATCTGAAGATATAACACAAAACTTCTCATTTCCATCTCCACAAACAAAGGGCATACTTTCCTATTCTGAACTACAGTCTTCCTCTAGGCATGGCATGAGGTGAAACATCACTTTTTCCCCTTACTGTCTTCCAACTTCATTATAGAAGATTATTCTGGCCAGTCAACAAACTGCACCCAATCTAAGCCCAACTAATTAAATATTAACTGCCTATATTTTTACCAGCATGTGACATTTACCATACAGTATACTTTATATGTGACTCTCAACTATCTACTCTTGTACAGATGTATGAGTTTAAGATTATTTTTATGTGTGTATTTCATGATGGAATTAAAATTATTTTTTAGTTCCCTGCTGTCTTAGTTAGGGTTTCTATTGCTGTGAAGAGACACCAAAACGAAAGTAACTCTTATAAAGAAAACATGTAATTGGGGTGGCTCGCTTACAGTTCAGAGGTTCAGTCCATTACTGTCATGGTAGGACATGGCAGCGTGCAGGCAAATATGGTGATGGAGAAGTAGCTGAGAGACCTATATCTTGCAGGCAATAGGAAGTGGTCTGTCTTACTGGGATAGCTGGAGCATAGGACACCTCAAAGCCCAGTACCACAGTGACACACTTCTTCCAACAAGGCCACATCTACTCCAACAACACCACACCTCCTAAGAGTGCCACTGCCTTTGGGGACCATTTTCTTTCAACCCATCACACCTGCCTTACTTTTGTTTTTAGTGTGTGTGGTGCATGTAGAGAGCAGAAGCTGATACCCTGTGTCCTCCTCAGTTGCTTATCATACCTATTTTTGGCAGGGGAGACACGGTGTCTCATCGAACCCAGATCTCACTAATTTGCCTAAACTGGCTGGCAATGTAAGACTCAGGGTCCTTCTGTCTCTAATTCCCCAGTGTTCAGATCACAGGCAAATGCTATCACACTCCCCTTTTTATAAGAGTGTTGAGGAACTAAACTCATATCCTCAAGCTTGTGCAGCAAGCACTTTATAGAATGAAGCATCTTCCCAGCCCCTACTGTTTTACGTGGATGGCATTCATAATTATTATTTACTTTAGAACATATCATTCATACAAAAGGCTGAGAATAGCAATATACAATTTTACGACCCTAATTCCACAGAACATCTTATTTTTTTGACACTTTTTATAGCCTTACTATATCTACATTATATAAGAACATAGCTTTTACCCATCATGTACTCTTGACTCTTATTTAGAATTAGTTCTTCAGGTAAACTCTCTAATATTCTTACCTTTATAAATATTGCTAGGCTTGCCTGCCTCTCTTTAAATTTGCTATTGTGACGCTAGGGCTAACCCAGATCCTGTGCGTGCTAGGGAGGTACTCCACCACTGCACACCCCCAGCTAATAGTTGCTTTTCTTACATCCAATATCCTTTCAGACCTGGCTCTCTGTATAAAATATACTGACTGATAAATCAACTCACTACAAAGCAAATAAATTCAAACAACAATTCTGATTTTTACTTTTTATGATTACCCTTGGCTATTAAACCTTAATAATATTTAAGCTCTATTATATGTTCTGAAATAAGGTCTTTTAGAAGTCAATTGTTAAGCTTCTCTGATGCAACATTTTCTTTATATTGAAGTAATATAAGCTTCCCTTTACTTTAACTGCAAGTTACTGAGCCAAGTAATGATCAAAAGCCAACAGTGTCAATACAAAAACAACTCACAGAACTATGGCCTAGATTTCCTAATTGATAAAAATTTGCCAACTAAGAGAACGAAACAAAAAATTGTTTTAATAAAAATAAAAAACCAAAACCCACCTAAAGATCAAAGTCCACACTGAACTTTTTAAGTTCAGCCATAGCCCAGCTATTAACTCTGAGGCTGATAATGAAATTCTTTCCTCTATCCAAAGGTACATTTGTACTAAAATGTGACCAATCAGGCTTTGGTATTAAATATACTTTAAGTAAAAATTAACAAGCATGCAGGTCATGGTGGCACAACCCTTTCATCCTAGCATAAGATGCACAGACAGGCAGATATCTGTGAGTTTGAAGCCAGCCTGGTCTATACACTGAATTCCAGGCTAGCAAGGGTTACATAGGGATATCTTGTTTTAAAACAACAACAAAAAAAAATTTGCAAGCAAGCATGATGATACGTAACACTCAGGAGGCAAAGGCAGAAGGGTTGTTTCAACTTATGAGGTTAGCCCCGTCTACATAGCCAAATATGGAGTTCCATGCTATCCAGGACTACACAGTAATTCCCTGTCTAAAAAAGAAAAAAAAGTAAAAAGCTACAAAATGGTTGTTTCATATACTTGTCAGTATGTGTATGATAGCAGAATCAGCTGATAAAATTCTAATCAGTGGGCAGGGTAGTGGTGGCGCACGCCTTTAACTCCAGCACTCGAGAGGCAGAGCCAGGAGGATCTCTGTGAGTTCGAGGTCAGCCTGGTCTACAGGGCAAGATCCAGGACAGGCACCAAAACTACACAGAGAAACCCTGTCTTGAAACCACTGCCCCACCCCCAAAAATTCTAATTAGTGAATTAATAGTTATACAATATATAATGTACAACAGAACTTTTATTTTAACGTAATTACAATAGAATATATTCAGAACTGGAAAATCCAGAGTCAAATAGATTTAAAGCCTATGTTGTCAGAAAGAATATAAACTTACCCGATTCTCATCATAAATAATTTGCACAATACTACGGTGTTTCTGCTCCACAGGAGGAGGGGACACAGGCTTCTCCGGCTCAGGAGGCTTAGCTGCTTCTTCTTCTAGCTGTTGCTAAGAGATCCAGAAAGAACTGTCAGACATTTGCTGCAGATCACCAATCAGCAGCCAAAGATAGCACATGCTACCGTGCACTTCTTGCTGATTCTACAGGGTAACCATCACTCTACAAGGCTCTCAAGGATCCAAGAGCTCAAGGCAAAATAACCAGATGCATTTTAATAACTAAATATCATAAATCATAGTAAGATAGACAGACAGATGTAAAACCAATGGAGAAAACCTTGACTATTTCAATTCTGATAAAGGAAACATTAAAGAGAAACTAAGTTTAAGGAAAGCACCTTATTATAACTCTATCACAATAGTCTTTGATAACATTGGGAAAAGTTACATGTTAGAGATACATGGTATTTGTGAGAGTTTGTGGTGAACAGTATGGTAGGAAAGGGTAAAAGGTCTAATTCCCAGCTAAGAATAGTACCATGTCCAAATCCAAACTTTCTATCAATTGAATACTGCTCTTGTCGAGAAGCACTCAACAGCTGGCATATGAATTACAAAGCAAAAGGCTTTGTCAATTTTTAGTCAGTCTGTCTAGGTTTGAGCCTGAAGGCATGATTATAGTATTTTTTCCTAGAATTTAAGCAAATATCTAGGCCACTCATACAAGAAGAAGGGATAACAACACTATTTAACATGTAGATTTTGGCAAGGATTAAATGACCTATACTACATATACTCCAACTCTAAATGCTCAGTAAATGTTACCTATTACTATAACAGGAATTTGCTTTTATTGTCTTTTTTCAGTACCTAAAACCTAGTAAATGCTCAACAAATATCCAAATTGATTACTAGGTAAACATAAAGTCTAGCATAAGGGAAGAGAAAAAAAATGACCTGTACTACCAAGGAAGACCAACAGTAAGGTACTGTAAGTTAGGCCACACCCACTTGAAAAGAGAAATCTTCCCAACAAGGACTGGGGATGTAAATGACAAGATGGGAAGTGGGGGGAGAAACACAGAAAGAGAAATGGGCCTAGCATGCACAGGGGCCCAGAGTTTACTGATCACTGGACCAATGGAGAAGCAGCTAGGCTTAATCGCACGTGCTTTAATACCAATGTGAGAAGGCAGACACAGGCAGGGGCTCTTACGGCCAGCCAGCCTGCCCTAATGGAGTGCTCCAGGCCAATGAGAGACGCTGTCTCCAAAACTAAGGTTGATGGCTCCGAAAGAACAACAGTTGACTCTGCCCTCTGGTCCCTACCTGAACACACAGCCTCATGCATACAGCCCATCATGTACACCTGAGGCTGTCCTCTGGCCACTGTGTGCACAGTGAGTCCATCATGTACACTGAGACTGTCCTCTGGCCACTGTGTGCACAGTGAGTCCATCATGTACACCTGAGGCTGTCCTCTGGCCACTGTGTGCACAGTGAGTCCATCATGTACACCTGAGACTGTCCTCTGGCCAGTGTGTGCACAGTGAGTCCATCATGTACACCTGAGGCTGTCCTCTGGCCAGTGTGTGCACAGTGAGTCCATCATGTACACCTGAGACTGTCCTTTGGCCACTGTGTGTATACTCAGTTCATCATGCACACCTGAGACTGTCCTCTGGCTTCCACATGCCACACAACACTATCATTCAAACACTCACATGCAAAGATAAATATAAACTAATAACAGACTGAAGAATCTGCTTAAAGAAGTGATACTCTCAGCATTACCATGCATGAGGCCCAGCATCATGAAAGGAAAGGGAAGGGGTATTGAAAATAAGGAAGAAAGAATTAAATGACTTGGAATAAAACCCAAAAAAGGGAAATAAATAGAAATTTATTGTAGAGAATTCACTTATACCCTCCAAAAAGATGGGAAAACTTACTTCTAGAGGAAATATAATTGAATTTAAAAAAAAAAAACTTGAACCACCAATAGGAAAAAATCTTCACAAGTACATGTATACACACACACACACACACACACGTCTCTCCATTAGCTCAAGCTGATTTAACTAATGTTTAAGTTCTGCCAAACACTCGAGAACAAAGTAACTGCAATATTTAACCATCTCAGAGTTTAGAAATGGTACATGTTAAAATCTTACCAAAACCAGGCAAGGACAGGTAAGAAAGAAACAGTAGAGGCTAGCAAGATCATGTAGTAAGTAAAGGCACTTGCCTGATGACCTGAGCGCTGTACATGGAACCCATGTAAAGGAGGAAAGAGTGAAGTAAGTCAACAAAGCTGTCCTGTGCCCTCTATGCCCACTGGGCATATGCATGCACACATTTCTGAAAAGACATGTACACACATTTTGTTTTTGTTTTTGTTTGGTTGGTTTTTGTTTTTTGAGACGGAGTTTCTCTGTGTAGCCTTGGCTGTCCTGGAACTCACTCTGTAGACCAGGCTGACCTCAAACTCATAAACATCTGACTGCTCCTGCCTCCCGAGTGCTGAAGCTAAAGGTGTGCGCCATCACCACGGGCACAAGTAATACCTTTTAAAGAAAGGAACAGTATAAACTAGCTGGTTATAGTAGCTCACCACTCTAATTCCATCACTCAAGAGATTCAAAGGTAGGAGGATTACACTGAGTTCCAAGTCAGTCTAATACATCAGAGTTCAAAGCCAATCTGGGTTATATACATGACCCTGTCTCAAAAATAACAAAACAATCAAAACTATTATAACCTAATCCCTTTCATGAATTTAAATTCCCAGATAAATACTGTTAAATTAAACTAGCAATTTATAAACAAACAAATAAAAAAGGCACCAGGCATTGGTGGTGAATGCCTTTAATCCCAGCACTTGGGAGGCAAAGCAGGCAGATCTCTGTGAGTTCAAGGCCAGCCTGGTCTACAGAGTAAATTCCCAGACTACCTAGTAAGACCCTGTCTTGGGTTTAAAAAAAAAAAAAAAAAAAAAAAAAGATAATGTGGACAAATAAAGCTAAACCTAGAGATGTGCAGGTGATATGAAACCAGCACTACAACAGGGGCTTCCTAGGAGATTAAAAGGAGAAAACTATACGACTAGCAAACAAATGTCAAATAAGCAATTCTTTGTGACTAAAACTCAACATTCTTTTATTACTAAAATATTTGCAGACAAGCATAATGGCTCACACCTAAAATCCCAATATTCAGGAGGCTGAAACAAGAGTAAGAGGTCAGCCAGGGCTACCAAGACCAGCCAAGGCTACCAAGGAAGATTCTGTCTAAATGAAAAGAGAAAGGAATATCTTTACCTGTCAGAAAAATACAGAATTTCTCAACATGATGAATTTCTACAAAAACTTAGAATAAACTCAATAATAAAATAAGACATTATTTTAAAGCATAAGGCAACAGAAAAACAGCAATAAAAACTGGAAAGAAACAAAACTGCCACTTTTAAAAAACAGCTGACATGAGCATTAATTACACAGAAAACACAAGCAAATCTACAACTAAATCATAAGTGTTAAAACCGTAATTTTTAAAGTACTAACAATGGGAAGGGGAGAGAACTCAGTGGGTAAAGGACCTGAGCTTCATGTGTAGCATATACATAGAAGCTGGGCTAAGTAGCACACCTCTGTACTCCAGTGCTGGAGAGCAGACCAGGAAGATCCCTATGCCTCACCAGAGAACAAGCCTCGCCAACTGGTGAGCTCCAGGTTGAGTGCTAGACCCTGTCTCAAAAGAGTAAGGTGAAAAGAGATAACACCCAACATGAACTTCTGGCTATCACATATTATGTACACAGAAGTGCAGCAACACACACAAACGTGTGCATGTGTACAACACACACACAAAATTGGGGCCAGCCAAATGGCTCAGCAGGTAAAGGTACTTGTTACCAGGCTTATTACTGGATTCAAGCCCCGGGTCCTACATAGTGGAAGAAGAGGACCAACCCCCAAAAGCTATTCTCTGACCTCCACACACACATTATAGCACACATGTTAACATACACAATAAATGAATGGAATTTCAAAAAGTAATTAGAATATATTAACAATATATATAATATATATATAAAGTTTATATATATATATAAAATTGCCAGGATGGGAGGAGCTTGGTCCTGCCTCAACTTGTTAGGTCATGCATTGTTGACTTCCATGGGAGGCTTTACCCTCTCTGAGGAGTGGATGGGGTGGGGATTGGAAAGGAGATGAGGGGTTAAGAGCACTAGCTATTCTTCCAGAGGTCCTGAGTTCAATTCCTAGCAACCACATGGTGGCTCACAACCACCTCTGATGGGATCTGATGCCCTCTTATGTAGATAGAGCACGCATACATAAAATAAGTAAATCTTAAAAATAAATAAATAAATAAATAATGAAAATAAGTACGTCTTAAAAAATATGGTTGAAGTAATAGAGGAAAGAAACCTCTGGCCTTCACATGTGCATACATGAGCAAGCACACACATACATACATACACAAATTCCTAAAACTCAACAATAAAAATACAAAGATGTGTATAGACATAGATCTAGGAAATACATATAAATATCCATTAAACACATGCAAAGGCACTCAACATTATCATTAAGAAAAATATTATTAAGGAGATACAAAGTAAAATCACAGCAAGACATTAGTTCACATCTACTAAGATGGATATTTCAAAAAGAAAACAAAAGTCGGGTGTAGTGTTGCATCCCTTTAACCATAATACAATAACCCTCAATAAGCTGAGGGAGGAGAGTCAAGATCTTAACACCAGGCTGTGCTACATAGAGAGAAGCCTTCCACCACCTATGTTACATAGGGAGAGGGTAGGAAGAGGGAGAAAACTCATGCTGGCAAAGAAAGAAAACAAGAAAAACCTCCTAAGTACCAGCAGTTTCACAGTTCCTAAATGAGCATGGTTTTACCATATGACCCAACAATTCTACTCCTACGGATATATCCAAGAAGACTGAAAACAAACAAACAAACAAAAAGATCCACATAAAAACTGGTACACGAATGTGACAGCATAATAAAAAAGAAAAGCAGCCATGGAAGAAAACTGGTTAATTCCAGTTTGTGTTTTTTACTTACACTGTTTTTTATAAAGCTTAAAATTAAAAAAAAAATTTTTAAGTAGATATGGGCTGGAGAGTTTGGTTCCCATCACCCAAATGAGGAAGCCCATAACTACCTGTGACTCCTGCCCCCAAGGAATCTGACACTTTCTCTGGCCTCTGAGGGCACACATACACATATACATAAATAAGAAATAAACCTTTAAAAAAGATAGAGACAACCCAACTGTCTATCAATTAATGAATAGATGAATAGAATACTGTATGGTTCTACAATGGATTCAATTTATTCAGTAACAATTTTAAAATGTTGATGCTCCAGGCAGCAGTATCACATTCACTTGGGAGGCAGAGCCAGGCAGATCTCTATGAGTTCAAGGCCAGCCTGGTCTACAGAACAAGCTCCAGGACAGGCAAAAACTACACAGAGAAACCCAGTCTCAAAAAATCAAAACAAACAAACAAAAAAAAATGTTGATGCAAATACATCATAGGCAATTCTTGAAAATGTCATAGGCTTCTATTTAACTAAACAGGTAATTCATACAGACAGAAACAGACAAGTAGATTCCAGGAGATAAGAAGTATTAGAAACAGACACTAAGTACTAATGAATAACGGGTTTCTTTTAGAAGTCACAAAAATGTTCTAGATTCAATAGTGGTGATAACCTGCAAAAATTTATGAGTATATTACAAGTACTTAATTCCACACTTTGAAAGAATAAATACTGTGGTGTGAATTACATCTCAGTTTTAAAAGGTGCTTTTTTACTGATTCAGTTTTGATAGAATGAATCTATATTCCAGCTACTCAGGAAATGAAGCAGGGGGATCATTAGAATCTATTAAGTTAGTGTCAATCTAGGCAAAATTTGTCAACCTAGGCAACATAATCAATGAGAATTTATCTTAAAAACAAAAAAGCCCAACTCCGTCCTCAAATAAAACTATTTAAAAAAATGAAATGATATGCTAGGAAATTTTTTTTGTTGTTTTGTTTTGTTTTTGTTTTTCGAGTCAGGGTTTCTCTGTGTAGCTTTGTGCCTTTCCTGGATCTCACTCTGTAGACCAGGCTGGCCTCGGACTCACAGAAATCCGCCTGGTTCTGCCTCCCGAGTGCTGGGATTAAAGGCGTGTGCCACCACCGCCCGGCGCTAGAAAATTTTAACAGTTTAAAAAAAAGAGAGAATATCTGCACATAATGAACACAGAAGGCATAACATGAAAATAAGCTCAGCCTCATTCCTAATCAAGACAATGCAAATTAATTAAAACTATTTCACATCCATTTTATTGAAAAATAAAACTATCCTTTAAAGACAAGGAGATGCACAAACTGGTAGGCATATATGCTGCCACTGGGGATATAAAATAAATTACATTTTAGCAACCTTAATAACTAACACACACAGACACCATACAGCATAGTATAGCAGGAGAAATAAAGGAATGAAACAAAAGGAACGAACTGTGCTGAAGAGTAAGCAGAGCACAAGGCCCATTAAAGGCATGGCTGCACTTCACACCACCTTCTAGCACACAGACTGTGTTGAGCAAGGAGTCCAGCACTTACTTGCTTCTTTTTCAGTTTAAGGATCTGCTGCTCTACTTTTGCAATCTCTCGATCTACCCGGTCCATACTCTGTAT
Source organism: Peromyscus aztecus (assembly GCA_902168405.1). Taxonomy (NCBI): domain Eukaryota; kingdom Metazoa; phylum Chordata; class Mammalia; order Rodentia; family Cricetidae; genus Peromyscus; species Peromyscus aztecus. The sequence goes on from CABHPQ010138214.1 coordinate 34,551, forward strand.
TAACTCTTCTTTTGAAAGCTTTGAAGGTGAAGCGTTTTGATCATCTCCACATGGTTGCCCAGACAGTGGAGAGGATGGAGCTTCATGTTTGCCTCCAAATGCTGGATCCTTTAGAAGAAATATAATAAACAACAATTTATTTCTCACTAACAGCCAATGTTACCATCAACACTGTCTTAACAGAAAACGTAAACTTTAAAACACAGAGACAGTGTCTGTCTCTGTCACTCTGAGCATATAAACAACCTTTATTGGTTGCAATGGTAAGCGAAGACTGAACATGTCAACTACTACTCCAGGGGTGATATAAACAGATACCATCCCTACCCTTCAACAGCAGTGTGCTATTTCTCTAATGGCAATGAATTCTCATATTCACACATACTTGCAAATATATATAAAACAAAACACAGATGTTTATACTACTTTTATAACATAGCATTCATTATTCTTTTTTACGATTGTGTGTGTGTGTGTCCATCCACCTTACCATTTTTTTTGTTTGTTTGTTTGTTTTGTTTTTCAAGACAGGATTTCTCTGTGCACCTTTGAAGCTTATCCTGGAACTCGATGTGTAGACCAGGCTAGCCTTGAAATCACAAAGATCTGCCTGCCTCTGCCTCCTAAGTGCTGGGATTAAAGGCGTGTGCCACTGCTACCTGGCTCACCTTACCATTATTAAGCCACGAGTTCCTATTAAAAAAAAAAATTGGGGGTCTTTGGATATAGCTTGATGATGGGATCCATCATCCATGATGAGGCCCTGAGCTCAATCTCTAGCACCAAAATGTTTTCAGTATTGCCAAAGACCAAAATTGAGGCATGAAGTCACACTACAGCACATGTGCCATCTCTTTAGCATAAAACATCTTCTCACACATTTATCAAAAAAAAAAAAAAACCTTATCCCATTCCACCCACAAATCAGCAGTGATCCATTAACAGATAATGGAAATCCCTCTACCAAAAATCTACCACCTCATCCCAACACACACACACACACACACACACACACACACACACACACACAATTTCAAGTCTAAGATAAAAATACAAGCAGTTTATTAAACACAATTTTTGGAGAGAGGTACTATTTTTCTCTAGGCTATAGAAAGTTCAGAGCAAGAATAGTTAGAAAGACTACAGAACCTAAAACATACCAAACAATGATTTAAAAAAAAAAAATCAGTAGTCCTGAATCAGGAGAGCCCTAGGAGACAAACCACTGTCCTCAAACACCATTTCAGCTGAAACATATGTAATGCTAAAAAGCCTCATAACACTATGCACATAATGTAAAAAGGTATTATGGATAAAATAAAATCAGAGCTATACCCTAAACCTGTAGAAATCCATAAACAAAGCATTAACAAAAATAGTAATAATTCTCCTAGACTCAATAATCCAGCTAAGTTTCAGTACATTTGCATTAGTGTATAAACTCCAGCTGCCTGGAACCCTCACTTCATTCTTCCTCTATTAAAATGTAAATTCTTGGGTTCACTGGCTTCAAAAGGGAATTAAGTTTCTTACAAATAAAAAAATTCAATTTTTGGCTGTGACTATTGCCATCAACCTTCAAAAGCAAAAGGACAAGGGAATGTGTCTTTATGACATCAATGCAGAAAATTCAAATCTTCATCAACATTGCATAAAATACAGCAAATCAACTAGCTAATATCTGCAAAAAATGAATACAGAATTTTCAAATTTTCTTTTGTTACAAAGGCCTTGTAATTATGAGAATTTATTTCTGAGAACCTTGAAATTTGTGTGTGTGTGTGTGTGTGTGTGTGTGTTTTCAAGACGGGGTTTCTGTGTTTAACTTCTCTGGCTGTCCTGGAACTTGCTCTGTAGACCAGGCTGATCTCAAGCTCAGAGATCCTCCTGCCTCTGCTTCCAGAGTGTTAAGATTAAAGGCGTGTGCCATCACCTGGTGATAAAACTCTGACTTTCCTACCACATGCATATGAGATAGTTTGTATCACAGAGATATGTATTCTAACTAGCATATTATGAAAATGTTTTTAAAAACTTGTTCTAAAACTTGTTTTATACATATTCTAAAAACGTACAAATCACTAATTTTCCTTTCTGAATTAACAGTAAAAAATATTTAACCAAAGACAAATTTCTTGAATGCCTCCTTTTATGACAGGCTTGGAACAGCCTGATAGCTACTTAGAGTAAGAATTAGATTTCTTTTTTTGGAGAGAGGGGGCATGTGTATATGTCTACATTTTTAATTATATACTTGGGGTTTATTTTTAAAAATACAAAGAAAGAGGGGCTGGAGAGATGGCTCAGTGGTTAAGAGCACCGACTGCTCTTCCGGAGGACCCGGGTTCAATTCCCAGCACCCACATGGCAGCTAACAACTGTCTGTAACTCCAAGATCTGACACCCTCACACAGACGTATGTGCAAGCAAAACAAATAAATAAAATAAAAATAAATAAAAAAAAAAAAATACAAAGAAAGAAAGAATATAAAAGAAGGAGAGGAAAACAGAGTTGATGAACCATGAAGTGCAGGAAGGCGTTAGGGATCCTGTATTTTCATTCCAACTCAGGAGACATAACCTAAGGTCACTGAAGTTTTTACTAGCATGTTTTCTCAACTATAAAATGGAAATAACTCATATACAATGAGCATGCCACATTTCAATGAATGACTTTTAAGATCCCCTTTCTATAGCTATAAATTATATATGGGATAATTTACTCTGTGTCAGAAGATTGTATATTTAAATTTTGTTCCTTTTAGTGCAGCAAGGGCTTTCTTGTAAACCCCAAACACTGTAACAGTGATAATCCATGTGGTATGGTACATCTCACAACTCCCAGAGGCTCACCTAATTACTACCTACCACAAAGAGCTTGTGCCCACTCAATATATGATCTCAACAATCAAAATAAAAGACAAAAGCACATCATATCCATCTACCCTTCCTGTAGGTTCACTGGTTTTTTGTTATACTTGTTTTCTCATTATACACACACTTGTTTCCTTTCTGGCTGAACTACGTGAAAATAAATTATAAAGTATATATGGGTTCTAACTCTATGGAGTTGTGTAATTAAATGGAAGATCATGAAAATATGTTAATAACAAAAGGTGTCTGAATGCACAATAACCAAAAATTAAGCCAAAACATGTAATGAATTTGAGGTTTCTGGCAGTACTTGTGCACCTCACCGTTTTACTCCAGCTGCGTTCTGAACATACATGCGCACTTTGCCCTGCAGATGTCACCCTACAAAAGGAGTTGCCTGAAACACCTGGGCTTAGATTCCAGACGACTCTATGTTGAGGCTGGTAGATGGCTCAACTGATACAACATTTGCTATGCAAATGTAAGGACAGGCTGGTGGTGGCACACACCTTAAACCTAGCACTCAGGGGGCAGAGGCAGGTGGATCCCTGAGTTCGAGGCCAGCCTGGTCTACAGAGTGAGTTCCAGGACAGCCAACACAGAGATCTTGTCTGGGGGGTGGGGAGGGCACGAGGACAGGAATTCAGATACCCAGCACACATGCACAATAGCGAAGCAGGTGTGGTAGCCTATCTATAACCACAATGTTCAGAAAGTAGAGACAGGATTCCCCAAGGAAATTAGCTGGGTAGACTAGCTGAATGAGTAGTGAAAGACCCCACCTCAGTAAATAAAATAAAGTGAAGAGCTATTAAAAAAGGCAACCAACATCAGCCTCTGGCTCCATACCACATGCATACTCATACACAAGCCCTCACACATGCAAATATGCATACATGCATGCACACACACACCATACACATACATTATACAAAGTTTTCTGATCATATAGAAACAAAATGGTTTAATTATGGAAATAAAAACTAAATACTTTCATACTATCATTAATTAATATGTATCACATTAATGTATCTTTAGACTGTGTTACAATGTTTGGTTTTAGATATTACTGGCTGAGCTGCTGGCTTGAGTTTCAGAAGAAATTAACTGAGACCAAGCAGGATGACTCACACCTCTAATCCTGGCACTAAGAGAGTAGAAGTAGGAGGATTAGGAGTTCAAAGCCAGTCTTGTGAAACAGCAAATCTAAGGCCAGCCTGGGCTATGAGACCTTGTCTTAGAAGGGGGGGGGGGGGGGGAGAGGGGGTGGTATCACTAATTAAATTTTGAATTAGACTAATTCAAAATTTCTATTTTTGAAATGCCCCGGAAATATTTCTGACATTTGTACAAACAAGCATTCAAAGCACTGACACTTATAAGACCAAAATACCAGTAGACGGCGAGAAACAAGTATCAAGGATTCAACGAAGATTTCTTTCTTTGTGTAAAAATAAAAAAGCAGCTGAGTGTGGTGGCTTACACCTAAAATCCTAGCACTTTGCAGGCAGAAGCAGAAGGATTACTACAAATGTGAGACCAGGCTGTAAGTAGGAAAGATGAAGACAAGGCTAGAGAACTGGCTCAGCAGGTAAAGGCACTTATTACCAAGCCTGACAGCCTGAGTGTAACAGGATCCACGTGGTAGAAAAAGAACCAACTCACAAAAGCTATCTTCTTGCCTACATATACATACATACACACACACACACACACACACACACACACCCCGCTTGAATACAAGTCATTTACTCTTAAATGGAGAGGTGGCCCAGTGGTTATCAAGCATCCTGCCGCCACACTGCACTCATGTCAGGTGGCTCACAACTGCCCATTAACTCCAGCTCTAGAGGACCCGATGTCCTTTTCTGGCTTTCTCAGCTATCTACACTCACATGTCCACATCCAGACACACACACACATATAATTAAAATTTTATTTAAAAATTTTAAAGACAAAATGATACTGAGAAACCATTAATACATACTAGTAAAAAGGTTACAGGGTAGAAATGTAGCTCAGTGCTAGAGTAGTGTACAAGGCCCTCACATCATAAACAATAAAAGGTTAATGTATCACGATTGAAGAGTTTCTTAAATTTTTTATTCTAAAATAAATATCCACTCATGTTAAACATCTGCTAATGTACAGATTTAATGAGATGTAAAATAGATAATTAAAACTATATCCACAGCAATATAACAAGAACATAACAGAGACAGATAATCAAAACTATCACTACAGCAATATAACAAGAATATAACAGACACATACAATCACAAAAGAAAGTAATAAACGCCGGGCGGTGGTGGCGCACACCTTTAATCCCAGCACAAGAGAGTCAGGCAGATCTCTGTGAGTTCGAGGCCAACCTGGTTTATAGAGTGAGTTCCAGGACAGGCTCCAAAGCTACACAGAGAAACCCTGTCTCAAAACAAAAACAAAAACAAAAACAAAAGAAAGAAAGAAAGTAATAAACACAAGGGGGAAATTATCTGATCTCAAAAAAACCTTAAGTTAATACAGTATATTATTCAAAATGTCATGAAATATATTTAATATTTAAAGCAGTTAGATAATGATTTAGCTATAATTAATAATGCATTGTATACTTGAAAGTTGCTAAAATTTTAGTTGTCAATGACACAAAATAATTGTTAAGTACATAAAGTGACAAATATGTCAATTATTTGATTTAATCATTCCATAATGTACACATATCAAGAATATCACACTGAGCACTGGAACTATAACCAGCTTCTAGTTAACAACTAATGAGAACAGGAGGTTGTCATCAATAGTTATAAATTACAGAAAATTTTTTCTTTTATAATTCTTCTTTTCTTGTTCTTTTTTTAAGGATTTATTTATTTATTATGTATACAGGGTTTTGCCTGCATGTATGCAGATCTCATTACAGATGGTTGTGAACTACCATGTGGTTCCTGGGAATTGAACTCAAGACCTCTGGAAGAGCAGCCAGTGCTCTTAACCTCTGAGCCAT
>CABHPQ010138216.1:0-16172 GCA_902168405.1 Peromyscus aztecus
GATTCATAAACTATGCTTGAGAATACACCCTTAAGTACATCTCGTTCTCTGAATGGATAAATAGACAGAAATTTACTAATGGAAATAAAATGACTGTTGCCCCTGCTGCAAATAGAATCACGTGACCTAGATCCTACACTCCAGACATAGCTGCACAATGAGCAACCTTTGTTTTCCTACAGCGCTGGAGACCGAGCCCAGAGTCTTGCACATGCTCTGTTCCATGCTTTACTGCGGAGCTGTATCCATGGCCCACAACTGCACCACTTTTTATGAATGCCTCACTCTGCTCAGGTATAGTGTACATAAGCTGTTGTCCCAGATGCTTGTGAAGCAGAGGCAGGGGGATCACTTGAACTCATGAAATCAAGGCTATCTGAGACAGCCTACAGAGGCTCTACACTAAAGACACAAATACTTGACACCAAGCAGACAACAGAGCTCAGGGCCCAGTCAGTACAGCTAATGGAAGAACAAAAACAGACTCAACACAGTCTCCCAAAGAATACACTTTTTTGGCCTTTTTAATTGTGTGTGTGTGTGTGTGTGTGTGGTTTTGTATTTGAGGCAGACCCTCACTGCATAGTCCTGGCTAGCCTGGAACTCACAGAGATCTATCTACCTGCCTCTGCCTCCTGGATGCTGGGATTACCAGGTCCAGCTAAATAACTACTTTTAATAATCTCAAACTGAGAACAACGTAATAATAGAAAAATTAATTGTGGTATATTAGTTCACCGAAATAGCAGCAAGAAAAGAACAAATTAGTTATATTCGGATGAGTCTCACAAAAGGATGTCACGAAAGGAAGCCACACATGAATTAGCACATGTATTATTCTACTTACATAAAGCACAAAGCAGGCAAACGTCATCTGTGCTGCTAAAAACCAGTCTAGTGGTCACTCCTGGAGGAAACAGTGACTGGAAGGAGAGATTTAATCTCTCTCTTCCTTTTTTTCCAGTGCAGGCGCTTGCCCCTGGGGCCTCATTCATACTCGGCAAGTGCACTACCGCTGACATTACGTCCACCCTAGGTTTGGATCTTGTGCTGCTTGTCTTCAGAGTAGCAATTCGTAAGCCTCCAGGCTGTCATCATTCAAGCAACTGTCTCATGGTGGCCCAAGCCAGGAATCCTAGCAGTCAGGGCTGAAGCAGGATAATGTTTAGCGTCACCCTCAACTGCTCAGTGAGTTTGAGGTCTGCTTGGGCGACATGACACCCTGTCTCAAAGCAAAAACCAAAGCCCAAGACTTTCTTGTCGAAATACGTTTTTAATCCACAAAACATATTTGGACATATAAAATGAGCTAAAGACAGCAGAAACCTTATTAAATTTATGCTTAAGTTAGAAGTGATGACTTCTTGACTTCCTTAGTCATCACCTTTGTAACTTCCCCCGGCCCGATAAGCTTCATGAGATTGGTTGCAAGGCCCAAGCATCTGGCAGCCTTTCTGTGAGCCCATCTGTCAACGACCGAAAAACAAGCCTGCACTCAGTTGCCCAATGTGTATCAAGTCATGCAGTTCTATAAATGGAATCCTTGATTTGCTCTTTAGTGGCCAGGCTCTGGTGCCCGGAAGGTGATTATACGATGTCCGGTATTTATATCAACCTCGATCACTCACTGTCTACCAACTGGCTCTAATAAGATGCCCCAAGGCCTATATTTAATTCCCATGAATTACTTGTTGATTATCTACTCTGCAGATTCTCTGCCATAAATTTTCTTTGTCCTGAGCCAGCTTCTTGAACTCTTTTAGACTACTTTTCTTCCACCCAGCTGGGGTGTGCAGAGCTGCAAAGCCAAACTCATTTTGATATTGGTATAAATCAGTGGCTTTCAAGGGGGAGGCATTTGGCAGTACCCGCAGATGTATTTGGTTGTCACCGTTTTGGGAGGTGCCTTGTTCATTTATTGACAGAAGCCAGAAATACTGGTTACATCATTTATAAGATGCCCCCATTATGAAAATTATCCGGTCCAAAGTGAATGTAGTATTGAGGTTGAGAAACCCTGGTATAAATAAAGATAAAAATAGGGAAGAGATTTACAATTAACAAATATATTTTACCTAGAAATACACAGGCTGTGGGAGCTATGCTCAGTTTTAGACCCTCTGTTCCACAGCTGCCCTCCATTGACAAGGACATGGGATATTTCATGTGTGCTTATTAATTAATCTTTGTGCTTGCCTTTTAATGGTTCCTTAAGGATGGATAACATTCAAAATAGGATGATAAGCCTTTGCAAATGGGAATGTGCTGGCCATTGTTCAAAGTTTGAAGCTTGGTTATGGATAGTAGACAACCATGTAAAGATCTCAGAAAGAGTCTTGACTAGGTGTGTAGAAAATATTTTCAGCGTCAGATTATTTGAACTGTAAGAGGGTCAAGCCTATGGGGTTTTTAAAATTTTATTTCACCCGATTTTTATGTATCCTGTGTGTGTTTATGAAAGGCCTGTTTCGTTATCCTCATTTGACGCTGATTACTTGAGTTACTTGCATGCTTGGTTCTGCATGACTGGACAAATTCTTGGCATAAACTCCCCTTTTTCGTCCTCATACTAAAAATGTGGTTGATTTTGTTTGTTTGGGTTTCGTTTTGTTGTTTGGTTTTTTTTTATTGTTTTGTTTTGGTTTTGGTTTTTCAAGACAGGGTTTCTCTGTGGTTTTGTTGTTTTTTTTGTTTGCTTGTTTTGTTTTTTTGAGATAGGGTCTCATATTATCCAGGCCTGCATTGAACTTGCTGTGTAGCTGAGGCTGACCTCAAATGCCTGACCTTCCTGCTTCCACCTCCCAAATATGAGAAATACAGAGGTGTGCTGCCACATTCAGCAACTGTAGTTAATACTGGCAAGTTGTGGTTGTTGTTTTTGTTTTTGTTTTTGTTTTTCGAGACAGAGTTTCTCTGTGTAGCTTTGCGCCTTTCCTGAAACTCACTTTGGAGACCAGGCTGGCCTCGAATTCACAGAGATCCGCCTGCCTCTGCCTCCCAAGTGCTGGAATTAAAGGCGTGCGCCACCGTTGTTGTTTTTTTAATGTAAATTGAGAGAAGGCTCAATGGTTAAGAGTGTCTACTGCTGTGGTGGCGCACGCCTTTAATCCCAGCACTCGGGAGGCAAAGTCAGGCGGATCTCTGTGAGTTCGAGGCCAGCCCGGGCTACCAAGTGAGCTCCAGGAAAGGCGCAAAGCTACATAGAGAAACCCTGTCTCAAAAAAAAAAAAAAAAAAAGAGTGTCTACTGCTCTTGCAGAGGACTCAAATCCAATTCCCAGCACCCACATCTGGCAGCTCATAGCTGTCTGTAACTCCAAGTCCAGGGGAGCCAACACCCACTTTTGTATTCTGAAAGGACTGTACTCAGGTTCACATACCCACACATAGAACGCACATATACAGAATTTAAAATTTTTTTTAATCTTTTAAAAATTTAAATTGTATGTATTTACTTATGTAATATATGTGTACATGCATGTAGAGGTCAGAAAATAATTCACATGTGTCAGTTCTCTCCTTCTACCACGTGGGTCCTGGGGATCAAACTCAGGCCATGGGGTGTGGCTCACGGGGCGTGACAGCAAGTGCCTTTCCTCACTGAGCATCTTGCTGGCCCCTAATACTGTCAATGTTTAATTGTTTTTCACATTTCTTTCAGTAGTGAGCTTTTAGTGCTTCTGAATTTCCCTTTGCTTTGACAGCTCTTAAAACAACATTCTTCATTTTAAATGAGTTCATTATGGCATTTTATTTAGGAGAATAACAGCAGCGATCTCCCGTCTTGTGAGCAAGATTCCTGTGTAGCTCCCTCCCAGTGTGAACCTTCAGCGTCTGAAAGGTCAGCTCAAGTGCCTCAAAGAAACAGGCTCCTGTTAATTGTCCTAGGAACAAGACCACATGTGGGTCAGAGTTCAAACTCTTACTGGTGTCTAAAGGAGTGGAGCGGTCCAGGATCTTTGCAGGAACTGTAAACAAAACCAGAAGATGCTAAAAGTCAAAATCCTGCCAGCATTCCGCCAGACCACACTCCTAGGCAAAGCAGAGTCTGAAGGAGAGTGGTTCCTAGAGTCAGTCGATGACCGACTGTTAACGTATCCCTTTAAGCTTCCAAACAGGTGGTAATGCATGGGGCGTGCTTCTTAAACATGGCCATAACTCAAACCCCCATCTCCACCGCCAGACTCTGAAGTGAGTTCAGGAAGATAATTGGGTGTCTTTTTTTTTCTCCAGCATTTCTAGAAAGCTGTCGATTTTACCTTGGAAAACTGGGTTCAAAATGCATCGTAGATTGCTTCTTCACGCTGACTCCATCTCTAACCAAACTAAAGGAGGGACCGTTCATATTATTTCACAAGACTGGAAAATTAATAATAACGAGAATAATTTGCACAAAAGCCCTATTAATCAGTCTTTTTTAAAAACAGAGCAGAAACTCAAAAGTTGGAAAGTAAACACAACTGACTTCTTACGTAAACTCATAGCTGGAAAGTTAGCAAAGAATTTTTTATAACCACAGGGTGGTGTGTAAAAATGTCCACATATGGCAGTATAGAGCGGGTGTACTCAAACTCTGGAAAGCAAGGTGGTCAGAGACAGTGGTCTGGCGTCAAACAGACCTCAAGTCAAACCCTGTCTTGCCCCTTAGTAGGTGGTCTTTAACTACATAAAACTTTCTTAGTCTCGGTTTTTTTTTTTTAAAAATTTTTATTTATTTATATTTTATGTATGAGTGCTCTGCATGCATGCCTGTGTGCTGGAAGAGGGCGCCAGATCTCATTACAGATGGTTGTGAGCCACCATGTGGTTGCTGGGAATTGAACTCAGGACCTCTGGAAGAACAGCCAATGTTCTTAACCACTGAGCCATCTCTCCAACCCGGCTTTTTTTTTTTAAATAAAAAAAAAAAAAAGAGAGAGAGAGAAAAAATAACAGGATTTACCCTTAGAAATACTCGGTGATACAGTGTATGTAAAATACTTATGCAGATCCTCAGTTAATAAGTTTATATTTAATCTTTTATTTACCTCTTACTTTTTGGCTTTGGAGATGAAATCCAGGGCCTCACATATGCTAAGTAAGCAATCTACCACTTACATTTATTTTTATTACGTATCATCAAAGGAGTAATGGTTTGGGTACTCGGTCAAAGGATATAACTGAACACAGCAAGATCATGGCACTTAATACGCTCCACTGAATACTAGGCTGATCTGTCACAAGAGTACACACTACTGGGTCAGTTTTCTACCACAGTGATGAAACATGAGACAAGTCAAGCTATAAGAAAAGGGCTTGCTTTGGCTCACAGCTTTGAAGTTTATCAGTCCATGGTTGCTTGGTCCACTGCTTTCGGGTCTGTAGCAAAACATCATGATGGGCCAATGTAGCAGAAGTGAAGCTCATGGCAGCCAAGAAGCTTAAAAAAAGAGGACAGGGGCTCACAGCTCTAAAATTCCCTCCCAGGGCACATCTAACGTCCTAACTTTGGCCACTGGCCCCATCTCTTCAAGGTTCCACCATATCAACAGGACCACAGGCTTGTCGCCAAGCCGGTACCACACGAGCTGTGAAGGGCACTCACTGGAGTACTCCCACGTCTATTACTTTTATCGTGGGAAAGTAGACGTATTCGTTATGACTTCAACCATTTCACCTGTGTACCTCCGTGACCGGGAGTACATGTACTGTGTTGTAAAAAGTACCACAGTGTGCTTTCCGCTGCCATTATTTTTCCATGCCCAACAAAAACCCTGTGTCTATTAAACAAAATAAAATATTCTAGTTTACGTCATTTTAAAATGATCCTCTTCTTCCTTCTCACCTTCTCTTCCTTCCCTCCTCCCCTTTTTCTTTTCCTCCCCTCCTCCCTCGTCCTCCTCTTTCTCTTCCTGGTCATGCTGCAGGGCATAGGCCTTGAGCGTATGAAATCTCTCCTCCTGCCCTGTTTCATCTTCTTAACATTTTTCTTATTTTTTTAGTTACATGTATGTGGAGGGGGGTGTGAGTCAGGGACCTGTGGAAGGGAGAGAGGGTGTTGGACCCCAGGGAGCTGGAGGGAGAGCTGGTGCTGAACCACTTGGCATGAGTTCAGGGAACTGAACTTGGGTCCTCTGCAAGAGCAGACAGTACTCTTAACCCCTGAGCCATCTCTCAAGTCCCTAGTCCATCTTTTTACACAAAAGGAAGTATATTTCTAGTTTAAAGTTATCACTTAGAAAATACACATAAAGATAAAAATTAAATAACCTAAGCAAATAGCATCAACATTTTGCTATATAGTTGTTAAAAAACTTTCCTCTTACAAACACATATGTCTGCGGGATTATAAATCTAATAATTAGGTTCTCTATGTACATATTATTAATTTTTAAATTAATTTTCTTTACTAACCATTAAAAATTCTTTATTAAGCAAGCATAATTTAGTAAAGTTGATAAAAGGCCACGGAGAACAATCAGAAAACAGCTTCTTGAGTTAAAAAGGCTTCGATGGGGAAGCAGTATTTGGAAAAAAAAACAACTTGTTTTTACGAAGACCGCCTTATCTTAGGACTAACTTTTCCTCAACCTGTAACTATAAAAGCCCAACTCCACCCAGTGCCTCAAGTGAAGAGAAAGAAATACTTCTCCCTCCCCACCCCTCCCCGGGGTGGAGGGCAGGGTTCCTCCGTGTGACAACCCTGGCTGTGCTGGAACTCACTCTGTAGACCAGACTGACCTGGAACTCACAGAGATCCGCCTGCCTCTACCTCCCGAGTGCTGGGATTAAAGGTGTGGGATGCCGCCACCGCCGCCCGGCAAATGAAAATCTTTTAAAGATACAGTATATAACCAAAACAAGAATGCCTTTCCAGAGGAACAGAATAGGTGGTGGGGAAGGGATGCAGGGAGACCAAATACGTCCTTTATATAGTTTGATCATGTGAATATCTACATGTTTCATTACAAATAAAATTCGAAAAAGATCTCTGAAACTAATGCCAATGGGAACAAACGAACCACCCTGGAACTGAGGGGAAAGAATTGAGACAAGTGGGCCTTATTGCCGAGGTAGTAACATGAAACGATATAACTAAAGAGATATGAAGCAAGGAAGGGAGTATTTTAAGGGTAAGCATTAATGGAATATATTCTAGGAACAAGCTGAGGTCTGAGGATGTCATCAAGTTTGTCCTGAAGCTGGTTAGAGGTGACAGTGCCATCTCAAAACTAGTTACAATATATACTTGTGGGCTGGAGAGTTGGCTCAGTGGGTGAAGAGTTTGCTTCACAAGCATGAGGGCCTGAGTTCAGATCCCAGCACCCCCATAAAAGCTGAGTGCTGTGGTGTGTATCTGTAAGCCCTGCACCGGGAGGGCAGAACCAGGCTGGCCCCAGGGTGGGCTGCACAGCCACTATGGCCCAAACATGGAACTCCAGGTTCACTCAGAGATCCGGTCTCAGACACTAAGAGTGTATGACAGGAAGACACCTAACATTGACCTCTGGCCTCCACATGTGCACATTCAACATGCCCATCTGCATACATGTGCGTGCACACACACACACACACACACACACACACACACACACACACGTTTAATGCAAATGAATAATTATATTGTCATTAACAACAAGGCTCTTGAGCATAAAAGATGGAAGTAAAAAGCCAACAAATGGCTGGAGAGATGGCTTAGTGGTTAAGAGCATTGACTGCTCTTCTAGAGGTCCGGAGATCAATTCCCAGCAACCACAGGGTGGCTTACAACCATCTGTAATGGGATCAGATTCCTTATTCTGGTGTATATATAAAAAGCCAACAAATATAAGTTAAAAAAACTCCACAGGAATTCCCAGTTATAATATTAAGTTTGTATTAGAAATACCGTTACTGGGGCTGGGGAGATGGCTCAGTGGTTAAGAGCACTGGCTGCTCTTCTAGAGGACCCATGTTCAATTCCCAGCACCCACTTCGCAGCTCATGCCTGTCCGTAACTCCAGTTCCAGGGCTTCTGACACCCCCACGCAGACATACATGCAGGCCAAACAGCAATGATCATAAAATTAAAAAAAAAGAAAAAGAAATATCATTACTGTGGTCATTTCCTTTCTCTATTGAATATAGATGGTCCTAGACTTAATGGTGATTTGGCTTCTGCTTTTCAACTTCCCAGGGACATGAAGGTGATATGTATTCAACAGATTCTGAAGGCTGATCTTCTGGCCTTGAGACACGACAGTGCTCTTGTGAGGTCAAGAGCAGCAGTGAGCAAGCTCCCAGTCAGTGTACGGTCACCCTCGGAAAAACATCAATTCCTTAGAGTACGTTTTGTTGCCAGTTTTTTTGTTGTTGTTGTTTTGTTTTTGTTTATGCAGGTATTCAGTAAATAATATGGAATATTCACTGCTTTCTTATAAAATAAGCTTTGTGGTAAACGATTTTGCCCAACTGCGTACTCATAACGTGTTCTGATCATGCTTAAGGTAGCAAGCGCTAGGGTGGGCTACCATGTTCAGTAGATTAGGTATATTAGATGCATTTGGGCTTGATATTTTCAAGTTCTAGTGAGTTTAGTTCATTGACAACATAATCCACTGTCATTTGAGGAGCATCTACGTATGTATTTCAGTAATCGAAAAAGCAGTGATGAAATCCAACAGTTGCCATTGGATGAAACAGTTGGAAGGCTGATAGGAGCTGACCAAGAAGGATAAGGCTGTAAGGCTGTGCCAGTCTCCAGAAGAGGAAAACCCAGGCACTCAGGCCTCCTGATGGGACTCTGAGGGGAAAGTTGCCTCCAAATCTGGTAAGTGCTCTAAAGATAGCTATCATTTACTCAACGCAGGAGATAAAGGAACAAGCTAAATGATGCCACAAGAAAACACACAGTGCACAAAAGTGCCATTTTATTTGTCTGTTGTTGTTGTTGTTTGAAATAGGATCTTGCCTTATCCATCAGGCTGGCCACAGTCTAAAGTTCCTTCTGCCTCAGTCACCCAAGTGCTTGAATTACAGAGTAACGTTTTATTTATTTTTCCATTTTCATGTGTATGTGGTGTGTGTGTGTGTGTGTTGGGGGGAGACAGGTGCATATGTCAACATCAGGAATCATCCTCCCCTTGTCTTCCATTGTATTCATCGAGGCAGAGTCTCTCAATCAATCCCAAAGCTCACAAATATGGCTAATCTTGCTAGCCAGCTTGCTCAGGGGGATCCCCTGCCTTTGCCTTCTGAGGCTGGAATTATGAGCTGGTCAGCACTCCCACTGGACACTTATGTGGAATCGGGGGACCTGAACTCCAATCCTCACACTTGCATGAAGTGCCTTAACTACTTAGCCATCTCCCTAACGCCTGTGTGGCTGTTTTAAAAGCAACAGCATTTCCCTAATATGAAGTGTGAGTGAATCATGCCAAAGCTTTTTAGAGAAAGCTAATGAAGCTTGAAATCCAATCTGTTTAAAAATATTTCTGAGGATTAAGCAAAACACACCAGATTTTTGAGTCTGGTGTATTTTGCTGGCCTCAAAGAAACTTTAAATATTCTTTTGGAACCTTAAAAATCCTTAACTATGTTGTTAGACATCGTAATTCATTTACAGTATAAAAATTATGTGTCATTTCCCCAAGTTGTAGTGTGAATCAGATAATACCTAGCCAAGGAAATAAAATCTATATATCAAACTATAGGTTCCTGCACCAGTGAGCAAACTCAGTGGGTAAAGATGTTTATTGCCAACCTCATGACCTGAGTCCCAGCCCAGCCCCCACATGGAGGAAGGAGAGAAAGGACCTCAACCATAAAGCTAAGTCATAGCCTTTCAGGGCTTCACTGGTATAAATTGTTGGTCCTTCCAAAAATTATATAGATTTCAGTGCCTTCATTTTTCTTGCTTAGCAAACTTTACTTGCCCAGGGATCTTTGTGGAACTGAAATTGAAATCCACATATTTTGGTTTAATAGACTTAAGGATCCTATATTCCAAATCAGCCAATTGTGATGTACTTTAGGGCATAAATGTTAGAGGTTCAAAGGTTGTTGGCTATAAATGCAATTGTGCTTTTTATGTCACAGGTAAAAAAAAAATAAATAAAAAATAAACATGGGTGTGGTGATGCACACCTTTAACCCCTGAACTCAGGAGGCAGAGGAAGATGAATCTCTGTGTTTGAAGCCAGTCTGGTCTACAATGAAAGTTCCAGGACAGCCAGGGTTACACAAAGAAACCCTGTCTTGAAAAACAAAACAAAACAAAATAAATAATAATAAAATAAAAATAAATAAATAAAATAAAAATAAAAACTCAAAAATTGCCAGCAGATGAATCTGGAATGGTGCTGAAGCTCTTCCCAATTGCCGCTGAATGGTTTATAAATCATGTCCTGTAGGAAAAAAACTTTTCTGTAAATGGTGTTTTACCGAAATCAAGAATAGATTTGTTAAAAAAGAGGAGCATTGCATGTGCTTTCCTTATTACATTCTTTGTGGAATACACCCTGGCCAAATAGAAGGCCTTCCAGAAATCATCTGAGCAAGAAGTCCTACTCTGCACAGAAGTGCCGTTGATGCGGATGGAAGTTCTGTGAGTGGAACAAACGCTGAACTTGACCCTGTCATGTTTAAACTGCAATCCTCCCCGATCTTGGCAGAGCCTGGCTTCCCACTGAAAGGAGCTGTGGCCTGTGCAGGGATTACACAGCGGGTTAACAAGCCGGTCCTTCGCTCCTTTTGGAGCAACAGATGAGACACATAATACCTTCTTTCAGGGCTATTACATACTTTTCAGCACAAAGACTTTAAATGAGGTGATGGGAGAAAGAGAAAAGGTAGAGTTCGTGAATGGAAGTTTACTTTGGTAATGATTTTAAACTACCTTCTCCACCAGTGCCTGAGAACCATCCATGAGTCCTAAATAAGTGACAGGAAAGTAGACCAAAGATAAAGGTGTCAATTTTGAAAGTAAGTATCGACTGAGCCTTGCTTATGTTACTACACTGCACAAGTATGCAGATTGGTTACCACAAACATCCCAGTGCAGTGATGTTTGGTTTAGCAAGGTGAAATTATTCAATAAAGTTGAGATAAAATACACATCTTAAAAAAGGAAAAGGGCTGTGAGATGGCTCAGTGAGTGGACGAAGGTATCTGCTTCTCAAGTCTGGAGACCTGTGGTTGACCCCTGGAATCCACAATAAAAGCAGATGGAAGGGAATTGACTCCACTCAGTTGTTCTCTGACCTCTGCACATGCACTGTGGCCCATGCATCCCTCATTCCACATGTAATAGGCATACACAACGATAATAAAAGAGAATGGGAGTCTTTATTTCAAAATGAGCATGGTTGCTCATTCGGGCAATCCCAGTACTTATGAGGCTGAAGCAGGAAGAGTGCTGTGAACTTGAGGCCAGACTGGGTTATCATAGTTCCAGGCAGGTTTGGCCTATGGTATGCCCCATCTCAGAAGAACAAAAACAAACCATACCAACAAAATAGGTAAACAAGTTGGAATGAGAGAGAGAGAGAGAGAGAGAGAGAGAGAGAGAGAGAGAGAGAGCAAGCAGTGTGTTTGTGTGTGTGTGTGTGTGTGTGTGTGTGTGTGTGTGTAATCTGGCCTTTGTTGTGGAATATTACATTAACTAGGCAAAGATGTGTTACATTTGCTTACACTGCATTTGTTTAATGATGTAAAGACGTGTTACATTTGTTCAGCTATGTAAAGATGTGTTGCTTTGCCTGCCTAAGGCACCTGATTGGTCTAATAAAAAGCTGAATGGCCAATAGCTAGACAGTAAAGGGACAGGTGGAGATGGTGGGCAGAGAGAATAAGGAGGAGGAGGAATCTAGGTGAGAGAGAGAGGGAGAGAGAAAGAGAAGGAGACATGTGGGGCCTGCTAGACAGATAGACACAAAGTAAGACATACAGAATGAAAGAAAGGTAAAAAAGCCTCGAGGCAAAACGTAGATGAAGAGAAACAGGTTAATATAAGCTATAAGAGCTAGTGGGACAAACATAAGATTGGGCCAAGCACTCATAATTGATAACAAGTCTCTGTGTCATGATTAGGGAGCTGGTTGGTGAGAAAGCTGGCCACAGACCTTAGCTATGAGCTCCTACACTTAGCAATTGCTGCAGTCCAAAAATGAACGTTATGTTCAGAAAGAAACAGGCCTTGAATCACCGTCTACACAGTTCTACTGAGGCACTTGAATAACACTGT
The DNA here is from genome assembly GCA_902168405.1 of Peromyscus aztecus. Classification (NCBI taxonomy): domain Eukaryota; kingdom Metazoa; phylum Chordata; class Mammalia; order Rodentia; family Cricetidae; genus Peromyscus; species Peromyscus aztecus. The sequence continues at coordinate 12,202 of CABHPQ010138216.1, forward strand.
TAATAAGGTCTTATTTTTAGCTGTTTTGGGTGGAATGTTTTGTCCCTTTGTATGCTTCATAAGCTGCCTATCTGCTACAAGGCTTAAATATCGCCTTTTTATCAGGAAGAAAGGAAAGGGACCAGTTTTTGTTTAGAGGGAGCACATGACAAAGGTGAAGACACAGGAAATATTTGAAAATAAAACTGAAACTCCTTTGCTTTCATTTAGCAGATTGTGAATTATGCAAAAAAAAAACAAAAACACCAACCCTAAACCCAATGATTTAGAAGTGAAATGGTTGCTTCCTTGCAGCGTAGAAAACCTACTGTACCAGAACTAAAAGTAGTTAAAAGGCTACAAGCAGTTTCATAGCTGGTGCTCATGGGCTGATCCCTGGTGGCTTGGGCCCACATCCCAGCCCTGTAGTCTCCTAGCTTCATAATCTTCCGCAGACAGGTTATCTATTAACTGGCGTCATAACTTACTGTTCTAATAAGGATGCACTGAAGAAGAGAGTGGAGGAAAGGGCTTGGGGGAACTGTATAAAGGGCAGGCGGTGCTGCTGTGTCAGCTGGAGACGTAAGTCAGAGACTTCCTGAGAGAGTTGAGAACACAGGGAGCCATGAACCTGAAAGTCCAAGGACATTTTCAGAGAGTCCTTTTGTCTCCTGGTGAAACCAGACAACGTCAGAACTGTATGGCCTCTAGCAGTTTTATTTCTCATGAATGCAGAACTGTGTTTGTGTATGAATATGTTTGCCTGGGAATGGAACCCAGGGCTTGGTGCATGCTAGGCAAGTGTTCTACCAGTGAATTATATCTGTAGCTTTGTTAGGTTTTCTAGTATAGATTAAAAATTGCCATACTTAGGCCGGGCGGCGGTGGCGAACACCTTTGATCCCAGCACTTGGGAGGCAGAGTCAGGTGGATCTCTGTGAGTTCGAGACCAGCCTGGTCTACAGAGCAAGGTCGAAGACAGACACCAAAACTACACAGAGAAACCCTGTCTCGAAAAAAAAAAAATTGCCATACTTAGCTGGGCAGTGGTGGCACATACCTTTAATCCCAGCACTTGGAGGCAGAGGCAGGCAAATCTCTGTGAGTTCAAGGCCAGCCTGGTCTATAAAACAAGTTTCAGGACAGCTGGAGCTGTTACACAGGGAAACCTTGTCTCAAAAAAAAATAAGTAAAATAAAAGAACAAAGATTACCATAGTTAATGCTATTCCATTCATTTAAAATATATTTTTATTGCTGTTTTGAGACAGGATCTCACGTAGTCCAGGGACTTGCCTCAAATAGCTATGTTGCTAAAGATAACACTGAACTTCTGATCCCGCTGCCTCTACCTCCCTTGTAATGCTGGGATCACAAGCTTGCATCACAAGGAGTCGGGAAATTTGTTAAAATTTTGACTCAACTTTCCACCTCGTATATGCAACATAAATAGTTTTTTGCTTCTTATGGAGAGTGTAACACTAAATCCCCCTCCCTTCTGCTTGATTTATTTAGCAATTTTTAACTCTCTTCCTCCCTCTGCTATTACATTGTTTTTGACAAACTTATTTCAGCTTTTCAAGAGATTTCATTCTCCTAGAGGTACATGTTGATCTTTGGAGGTAGAGATGTGAAGGTGAGCAATCCAAGGCCAATCCTGCCTACAAAGTGAGTTTGAGGCAGTCTTGGGAGTTAACAAGTGCTTGCTGCTCTTCTAGAGGACCTGAGTTTTGAGCACCCACATTGCGCAGCTCACAACTGCCCATAGCTTCAGGGGATCTGACACCTTCTTTTAGTCTCCATGGGCAACTGCACACATGTGACATTCACATAAACACACACATACACATAAATTAAAAAATAAATCTTGTTGGACAGCGGTGGTGCACGCCTTTAATCCCGTCACTCGGGAGGCAGAGGCAGGCAGATCTCTGTGAGTTTGAGGCCAGCCTGGTCTACAGAGTGAGTTCCATGACAGCCAGGGCTACATGGAGAAACACTGTCTCAAAAAACCAAATAAATGAAATAAAAATAAAGATATTTCTATTTTACTCTCTCATTTTGAGTTTGCTTTAGTTTATTTTAAAATTTGTGGGATTTTAAAAAAGATTATATATATATATATAAGAGTTATATAAGATTATATATATAAATATATATATATAAAAGAGTATTTGCTTACATATATGTATGGATACCATGTGTGTGCTGGTGACTGCAGATGTCAGAAGCTGGCACTGGATTCCCTGGAACTGGAGTTACAGACAGTTGTGAGCTTCCATGTGGGTGCTGGGAACTGAACGTGGGTCCTCTAGAAGGACAAACAGTGCTCTTAACTGCTGAGCCATCTTTCCAGCCCCTTCAGTTTATTTATAAAATGACGTTAAGCCTCACTTTGTTTTCTGTTCAGATCCAGGTACTTTCTCTATTGTCCTTATGACAATCTGCAAGAAGCAAATCCAAGGGTGTGTGGAGAGAAGTGAAAGTCCACGTTAATAACAGAAGAGACTCTCTCCTTCCTCCTGAACTCCTGCAGCAGCTCCTACCCTTGTTTCCTTGGATACCCCCACAGGATTCTCCAGGACTCACAGAATTGTGCTCTACCAGTCTGGCAGAGAATTGCAAAGTTATTTCCCTTCGAGACTCAATCTCATCACATACTACTCTTCTCGAAGGCTGCTATGTGACCAACTCTTGTGATTTGCTAGAAGTATTTGCCACCATCTCTTCCTGCTCAGCCCCTATTTAGGAGCACCTCGTACAGTTGTTCCTGTTGGGCATGGGCTCCAGGAATCTCTGCAAATACCAAAGTCCTCTATATATGCACAGTATTTGCATGTAACCTACACACACCCTCCTACATACTGTAAAATAAATCTAGGTGAGTCATAGTGAATGATAAAGTATGCATTCCGTGTAAATGATTGGAGTGTACTGTTTAGGGAATGATAAGAAAAAAAAAAAAGTCTACAAATGTTCAATACATTTGTAGAGTTTTTCTTCCAGATATTTCCAGTCAGTGACTGGTTGAGTTTGTGTGAAACTCAAACAGATACTGAGGGCCACTGTATCTTAAAAACCATGCTTTTCATCTAAAACAAAACAAAACAAAACAAAACAAACAAACAAACAAAAACCCTCCATGCTTTTCAAAGTATATAGCACTGGAATTTGAATAAACTATGGAAAAGCCATCCCCAGAAGCCTGGTAGTCTAGCCTGGGGGAACATGCCCCAGCCTGACTCTTGGGACACCACTATCCAACCTCTTTACAGGTGTCATTCAGAGTGACACCAGAAAGACCCTGTCTGCATTCCGGGGCCAGGTTTAAAGCGTCTGAACTCCAGTCTGTTTGTCATCAGGTTGGGTTACTTCCCTCTGTGCCCTTGTCATAGGAGCACCTTTCATTGTAGCTCGGTGCAGTTCTCTTTGCTTGGCAAGACTGGAAAGCAATAATTATTCCAACTACAGCACACATAGCAGAAGCCAGCAAGGGCCTTAGTTCTCCTAGGTTTAAATGGGGCTGTTCCACCTGGAATTCTGGTTCCATTACTATGACTATTACTAGTATTATTTTAGTGAGACAGGGTCTCAGGTAGCCCAGGCTGGCCTCGAACTCACTATGTACCTGAGGATGACCTTGAACTTCTAATCCTCCTTCCTTTACCTCCTGAGTCCTTGAGTGCTAGGGTTACACACTCATTTGTGGGGTGCTGAGATGGAAGCCAGCATCTCCAGCCTGCCAGGCCTGCATTGCACAGAATGAGCCACCTCCTACCCTCCAGCTGGACTTTTAAAGCCTTTACTTGTTTTCAAATGTTCATTGTCTCTATATTCTCTCTCTGTCTCTCTCTCTGTCTCTCTCTCTCTCTGTCTCTCTGTCTCTCTCTCTCTCTCTCTCTGTGTGTGTGTGTGTGTGTGTGTACCACCAGTTTATGTCTTTTATTACAGATATTAACTGTTTCTTACATCCATTTTTTTTTGTCTTAGTCT
>CABHPQ010138217.1:842-14718 GCA_902168405.1 Peromyscus aztecus
AGAGAGAGAGAGAGAGAGAGAGAGAGAGAGAGAGAGAAAGGCAGACAGACAGAACGTGAGACAGAGAGAGATGGATATCATTCAAGATTCAAGATACAGACCTCAAGGACATATCCCAAGGACCTACTTGCTCCTGTTACCTTCTTAAATTTCCAGAACATAGCACCATCACTTGGGAACCATGTCTTTAAAACATGGGCCTTGCAGAGGAATATGTCACAACTGCTATAACATTTTCCTTAATAGTTTGTGCTTGGAAAATATGAAGATTAACAAGATTCTTTTCTAGTTTTTAAGAATTTATAATCTAATTTCTTTAGATTTCTTTAATAGGTAACCTATGTCTAGCTAAGAAATATTTGCCTGACCTGAAACCACAAATGCTGTGCACCTTTTTTCAAGAAGCTGTTTTCGATATTATGCCTTACTTTGAATTAGTGTTTCATGTTATAGAAGATAAGGGGTCAGACAGCGCTGGAGCACTGCACCTCATCACGCCGAGGCGAAGTTACTAGGGAAGATACCCAGATGGTATCTACAGGGGAAAAAGAGGGAATGGAGATGGAAGCCCAAACAATGTCATAATAGTCCCAAAGACTGCCTTAACCTTGAAAATAGATTAAAGTAACAGATCACTTGATGATAAAATGCAAACTTTTTTCACACATGGGCATATGTGTGTGTGACATTATATAGAAAGGAAAATTATCTCTCCTATATATCCCATTAATCTTATGGAATGGATTTTCGACTTGTTATAATTGAATTGTTATAGGATTACTAATTTTAAGTAATAATAATACCTATTTTAAATGCTTCAGTATTATTCTCAGCAATCTTAATAGAGATTTGCTACTTTATTTCTTTGCCTACTGTTGCTATCAAAATGACCACTGGGTGGAAGAAATATCCCTTTAGCGTTGGATAGAAGAATATTCCCGATTGAAGGTGACAGCAGATTCTAGGTAATAGTGGCTACCAAACAGAGTGTTTGTGGCAGCCATCTGCCTGTTCTCACTGATGCTTTTCTTGTTAGGGCTGTTTGTGGGACAGACTTCTTTAATGATCCTGAGAATGGTGTCACCCTGTAGGACACCCCAACTGTCCTACCAAGGGAATATTCCTCTCTGTAATGCCACCGTAATTAAGTCATTCCAACATTCAGAAAGGAGAAAATGTTCCTTTACACTTGAACAACTGTTGCTGAGAAAGCATGAAGATTAACAAGACTCTTGTCTTAAGAATTTATAATGTAGTTAGAGTTAAGAAAATGAGAAGCGATCAAGAAGCCAGTAAGTCAAGAGACCCCAGAGTACTGCTGGGTGGGTTACAACTTGGCATAATGTGAAATTTGTGGTACCCCTCGTTACTGACAGCTGTTGGCCTTGTTTCTTGTTTCTAGAAGGCAGGTGTTGACAATGCTTTTGTACCACGTGTACGCCAATCAGAGCACATGAATATTCAAGCAGGCCGAAATCCCCTTCAGTGGAGCCCTCTGCTCACACTCTCTCAAGGTATGAGAATGCCAGGCAAGTTTGTTTTCTCTTGGCTCTCCCAGAGCACTGGTTAATTTTGTTCCGGGTGGGGCTTTTCCCCTGCTTGCTTTTGCTTTGTTTTAACTATTCATTTTGCTGAAGGTGCTTTTATGCTGGGTGCAGATCCAAACAAAGAAAACTTTCATGCGAGTAAACAAAACAGATTATACTGAGCCCTGGTTTCTGTGCCTGACATATTCCTTAGACTATTTCTGAGTGGTTATTTATGGATGTCTGTTTATCCCCTGGAGCCTGACTTCACCCTTTGGTGCAGTGAAACCGCTCTGTGTTTGGTGCAATGGTCTGCCACCCCTGGGAATGGCTGCATGTCAAATATTTACCCCTGTGGGACTGAACCCAAGTCAGAGATACGCAGAGAAAATAGAAGTTAAGTGCAGGCTCCTCAGGAACCAGCAGCATTTCAAGGGAAATGGATTTTAAAGAAAACAAATGAAATAAAGAGATAGCGCAGTGTCTCTTTCTTTATGGGACGGCGAGGGGAGCCCTCTAACATATAAAGTAACTTCAAGCAGAGGAGGATTTTCACCTTCCTGCCTTCTCAGCAACCACACCCACCGTTCCCTCACCTGGCTCAGTACCAGGCCCAGAGGGAGACATTTTAAATTCTTATTCTTTTAATTGAAAAAAGATGCTACACCTTGTTGTTCAAGGCTGCATTGAGAGGTAGTGAGGTAGTCAGAGGGGGTGCAGAAGAGGGGGCAGAGAGAAAGTCAGAGGGACAGCACCGGAGCAGGGGGGTGCGTGGGCAGAGAGGGGGCAGGGATAGAGAAGGAGAGAGAACGAGACCTAGCCAAGCATTAGTTTAGCCCCAATGCAACTCGTAAAACTTTGAAATCAAACTTGGCATTCAGTTTTGTAGATAATCACACTGGAAAAATCCAGAAAGTCGAAAGCTTACTGTCTTGCCCAGGGTTCTCCATCCTCAGTTTTATGCCTCGCTGGTCCCTTCCCTGTGCAGTTCTCCTTTGACATGGGACTTACTGTATTGTCAGGTACGAAACTACGTTTTACAGGCTACGTCGTCAAATCATGCCAGGTTGCAAAAGGGCTTATAAAATAATCGTGGACATGAACAGCAAAGAAACAGAACAGCCACTAACGCCATAAAGGGAATACTATTCCGAAGGCCAGGCTTGAAATAAAGTCCGTGTGACCCATGTAACATTAGACGCTTCTGAAATCTAGTAGACAAAGTACAGGCATGTTTGTTCATTCCTCTCTCACCGGACAAGGGATTTTCCTTCGCTCTGGGGACAAAGAGCGTTGGGGAGTTCACGGAGGGCGTGCTTTCTGATTTGAAATGTGCACACTGTTGAGAAGAAAGACAACGCCATCTCTCTGCTTAGACATCAGCGTCCAGAGTGACAGCAAATTCCAGTTGAGCCAGGCATCCATCTGCAGGAGCTCCAGCAGCTCACTTGTACTGGGAAGCGACCCCAGGCTGCCCTGCCTTTGGTGAGGACAGCATTGCCCTGCGGCTGGGCACAGCACATTCAAAAGCAAACATTGGGCAGCTTCACCTTCTTCCAGTTTGGCAAGGAGAGGAGAATCCACAAAGGAGCATTACTTTAGTTGTATTTAGAAATGTAAGCCCCTGCAGACTTAAGAGCTGGAGCCTGTGAGGCCCCTGCATTGTGAGCTCTCTGCAGCGGCCGGCTAACACAAGCAGGCTTTGTTTTAATTAGCGCAGAAGCAGCCCTCCCCTCCTCCGGCAGGGCTTCCAGTTTACAATTGTCTGGGAACTCCCTCGGCCGAAAATGGTTACTAAGAAAATTTCCACAGAAACCCCAACGAACGAAAAGGGCCAAGCCAACGCTGGGCTTTTAAAAGAACTTTTCCAGAATGTGTCTTGAAGCAAACTTGTCAGCGGGAGCGGAATGCTTGCTGGAATGGATGTCTACTCCAGGGAGGGCCCCAAGGTTAACTAGGTGGTTCACTTCAAAATAGCAGTTAGTTCTCTCTAGCTCTTGCTCCTAAGGGAAGAAAACAACCCGACCTCCTTTAAATACGGTTAAGGATCTGGTTGAAAGTGACAAACGCCAGGAAATTTAAAAATAAGGGTGACCAGGACGCTATCTCCAAACTACTTTTCAAGAGTGAATTGAATCTGGATGCAGCGCAGTGAGCTACAGGAAGGGCCAGCTGCACACCTCTCCATGCAGGCGCCCCCACCACGCACACATCCTCCAGCATTAGAGAGCTTTTGGGCCTGTGCCCTGAAGTGGCAGAGATGGAGGAGTTGTGTTCATCGAGAAATTAAGTTGATGTGGGCATGGACAGTGGTAGCAGTCACAGCCTCTGAAGAAGGCCTTTTTGGCTTTGGTCAAGAAAAGCATTTGGTTCCTGGCAGACTGGTTGCGGTCTGATTCATTGTGTGTTGAGAGTTTCTGGGTTTTGTTTGTTTTCTTTTTATTTTCAACAGGAACATTTTCAAATTGAAACTTGCAAAAATGTATGCAATAAAAAAACCTCATCAAATGTGTACATATTTTAAAACTCAAATATAAAATTTAAATGTGTTTTGAGATATATGTGTCATTAACATATTCATGTGATATAAAGTACAATTCATTTGTTCACTTGGAAAGCTGTAGACAAATTGCTGAACGGTCTTATTAAATAAAAAACACAGAGCCAGATATCAGAGTTGAAACCTGAGAGATCAGAGGAATAGGAAAATCCACAAGCTAGCCTCACCTCACTGACACCTCAGTCTCCAAAGAGACCTACTTCCTGTGTACCCATGCCTATAATGCCTTTCTCTCCTGCTCCCTCATTTGCTCTCTCAGCCCAGCTACGTCACTTTCTTTTCCTGCCTAGCGCTGTCACTTCCTGTGTGTCTGTACAGACCTCCAGACCTCTATGGTTAGTGCTGGGATTAAAGGCCTGTGTCACCATACTTGGCTCTGTTCCCAGTGTGGCTTTGAACTTGCAGAGATCCAGACAGATCCCTGCCTCCTGAGTGAGAGGATTAAAGGTGTATGCTACCATTGCCTGACTTCTATGTTTAATGTAGTGGCTGGCTTTTTCCTCTGACCCTCAGATACATTTTACTGGGGGACACAGTATATTGGGGGCTATGATACATCACCATAGAAAGCTAGTACATTTTTTAAGTAATCAAAAGTATAGTTTCATTTCTTTATTAGTTTTTTAGAATTTGATTCCTTATTGTCCTGTTCTAACAATTTACAACTCAAACTAAACTATTAAGCTCTCTGATCTTTAGCTAAAACTACATACATGAGTATTCTCATTTATTATCTATGGATCTGAAGGAACAAAGTTTATTTCCTGTGGAATTTTTAAATAAATCATCCCATTTCTGCTAGTGAATGAGAGAGCAGCTTGGTGCTGGGAATCACATTTGGTCAATGGTGAAATCCAGAGGTTCCCAGAGCCAGATGCAGATTCATGAGAGGTAAGTTGCTCCACCACGGCTCTGTCAATAAAATAAAACAATATGAAAATAAATCCCAGGTCTGTGATGATCCCTCTGGGTTCTTCAGAGGCAGATAACTGAAAATTTTGGCTTCTGTCTGCCCTCACAGGAAGAGGAGACACTGAACAACAGCGGTGGGGATTCACTGCAGGTAGGTTTTGCCTACCGCAGACTTCAGAGACAGTTGAAGTGCCTTGCCAGTCTGCATCTTTCAGAATGCATTTAAAATGGTGGCCAGAGGTCTGAAAGTAAACATCTATCAGTGGCCAGAAGAAAGAAATCTTTTATCTCTATCAAGGATGAAGCCTCTCATGCCTGGCTTCATATTAATGGGTGCCATTGCATACAGAGTGAGTCAGGATTGCTGATCTGAAATCCCCTGTCCTGATACCTTCAGAGGAAAGGATCTCACAGGGAAGTACTAGAAAACAGCAATCAGGATATGGAGCTGTAACTATAGAAGGAAGGAGTAGGTTGACATTAGGATCTAGCACCATTTTTCTAGGTGGGAGAGAAACATATTATCCTTCACTTAAGCCTCATTTTTTTTTCCATCAATAAAGTAGAGGTGGTAAGGGCTAAGTCTCAGAAAGCGCATATGCTCAGTCTCGACTCAGCTCAAGCTGGACTATAGAAGAATTTCTGATGGTTACACAAAAGCCAGCATTCTTCAGGAATTTGTCAAATGGCTTCCAATCCTGGAAAAGGAGTCATTTCTCTTGCTACTGACAAAAGGGACATTTAACTGTCTATTGACATTTGCCCAGGGTGCCTGTCAGTATATCAAATACCTCCAGGTTCCCTCAGCCCCTTCCCACAGGTGCCGTGTTATACGCCTCAAAGCCTGTTTCTCCTCCCTCACTCCTCTTCCACTACGCTAGCCCCCAAGCTGATCCAGAGTCCCACTCCTGTTATAACTTCCTTCCTTGCTATTCTTTACAGTTCTGTCTCTTACAATGCTCTGGTGTCATCCCTGCTTCTCTAGCCCTGGCCACGTCCAATCTGCTTCTTTGTCTCTCTGTTCCAGACTCTTCAGATCCCTCTGAAGGTTCTGTCTCTTATTTTTATCCACAATAATAAAAATCTTCCCCCTGATCATGGAGCTGCCATTTCAATGGTTTCTTTTCTGCACCCCTCACTGACAGTAAGATCACAGTCTTAAGGAAGAACCAAAAAACAAAACAAAACAAAACAAAACCAAAAAAAAAAAAACCTGATAAAACTGGTTATGAGAGTGATAAACAAGAAACATCAGCAATGGTATGACAGGACAAGACAGTGCAGAGGTTCCTCCATCTTATGTTCTTGCTGAGGCCATTTCAAGTTTAGCTAGAATTGGATCTCCTTGATGGAGAATCCCATGGAAAATTAGGAACTGAGATCAAGATGCCCCAGGCAACTAATCCTTCATTCTAGCAAACTCCTTACTTGTGCAAACTTTCCCTGTAACTGTTGAGCAAAATAACAGGATGGGAATTTTACCTTTAAAAGCTTCTTGCTCAGGGCTACACTTGGGTCCCTGAATACCTGAGTGTCGTCTCCATCAGCTGGAATAAAGATTTTCAATTGGCTATAAACTGTGTCTGAGTGGTTGTCTTTAGTGGGCTCTCTGTAACATTTTGGAGGCTCCAGTGAGAGTACTAAAAAGTGGATGCCAACCCTTAGGGACCTTGAGACCCCCAGGAGTGGGGAAGAGTATGTCATCCAGAGAATAATCTTAGGGGATGCCCACCCTGAGATGTTCCAAGGTCCCAGGAAAAATCCTCTCAGCCCGATCATTGCTGAATGCTCCAGAGGTACCCTGATGACATCACCCTCCCAAAAATGGTAAGTGGAAAATCATCTCGTCTGAACATCTCTGGAACTAGGTTTGGTCTATAAGAAGTGCCATCTGGTTAGGACACAAAAGAGGTCAAACACAACCATAGATCTCGTGTCTGGAATCCATATGAGACATCACTAGACCTCTTTGATTAGTTCGGGTACATGAATGTGTGCTGGCCACCCCTGGTTGTCTTTACTGTATGTCTCTCTATATGACTCCGTCTTCCTGTGTGTCTCTCTGTATATTTCTGTCAGTTCTGTTGGCTGGAGAAGCAGATCTAAAATGGAAGGGGGATTACATTATCCAAGATTGCAGCCACTGCTGCCCCTGAGGTGGCACATGACTTCCTACAGGCTCCTGGGCCATGCTGAGTAGCACACCTGCATGCTGTGGTAACCTCCTTCCCTTCAAATAGCAACTGCGAGCCACACCTCAGCCAGTACCTCAGCTTTTGACTGCTGCTGTTGCTATGTTGAGGCAGGAGGCTCCCAAGCCTCGGTAGCTGCCACTAGTTTCCAGGTAACAACTAATGGCAGTCTCTGGTGTGAGACCCCATGCCCCCCTTGGCTTAAGACCTGTGCCCTCTTGTTGAGGACTTAAATCTTTTTGGCCAGACTAGGTCAGAGCAACTCCAAACCTTCTCCAACTGTTCTTTCAGCCCCACCAGAGGAAATTGGTGCCCCCCCCCCCCCCCCCCCCCCCCCCCTATTCTGGAACACTTGCATTTATCTTGTTTGGTCAGTTGACTCCTGTTTGTAGTCCTGGGGACTTGGTTCTGCTCTCTGTGTGGAGGTGGGCAGGGCCTCAGAGTGCTCACAGGGAAGAGAAATAGGCCCCTGAGCTATGTGCTCTCTTCCTTCCCTTGCCTAATCTGAGAAGCTGGTTAGGCCCAGGGAAGGGGGAAGTAACCCCTCCAGTCATGCAGGGGGGTAAAGTAGAAGTTCAACTCATTCCTGATTCATAGTTTATGACTTTTTCTCTACTAGTGACTTGTATAATTAGAAGACCACCCCCCACCACACACACACACACACACACACACACACACAAAACCTCCATTTTCTGAAAAGATGCAGGTCATTACCAGCCTATTGGAAACTGTTTTAAAGTAAGAGGGCATTGAATGATTTTTCATCAAACATTGGGAGGATTAAAAACAGCAGCCAGAAAACTTGCCAACTTATCCAAGGTAGGTCAGGTTATCCAAGGATCTGATGAATTGCCCACTGCATTTCTGGAAAAGCTCTCTGAGACATACCAGATATTTACTCCCACAGACCCAGATGCCCCCGAAAACCAGGAAGTTACTAATACTGCCTTTGTCATGCAGGCAGCCCCAGACATAAGGAGAATGCTTCAGTAATTAGAGGGATTTGAATAGGTCTGAACTTTTGGAAATTGCTCAGAAAGTCTAAAACAGCTGAAATTCAGCTGAAAACAGAAAGGGAAAGAAATTCTTCCATGTGGTGATATTTGGAGACATATCCTTTGGAGAAATAGACAAGAGAGAAAATGGGAGAAATAGACCAGAAGAAAGGATTCAGTGACTTGTCAAGCATCATTTTATGGGGCCCTGTGTGCAAATCTGTTAGAATTTAGACAAAATATCCACAAATCACCCTGCTCCAGTGTGTAGATGGCTTCTTCTTAGCTCTGACTACTGAGAAGGAATATGAGGTCTTTTAGAGGCCTTTAAGCCCTGGGATACAGTCTCAGTGAAGAAGGCTCAGCTGTGCATTCCTCAAAGCCCATACCCAAATACTCCATCTTTGAGAGGGTGGCCTCCCAGGACAGGCTAAGTCAGAATGCTGCAGTGAAGTGACCTCCGGAGTATAGTGGCTGGCCATTCGCTCTGCCAACCCATTCCCTTCAGATAGTTGCTTCTAATTTCCCTTTTCAGAAGCAACAAATCAAGGAATTGTGGGTGTTGGAGACTTAGCATAGTTCTATCAATCTGCCCAACCATTCTAAGTATACAGGAAGGTAGGGGTTTATCCTGTTGAGATTTAGATTCCCACAGAACCACAAGGGAAGTGTTGAGTTAGTTCATGGTTCAGGATTGCACTTTTCACTACAACTTGAAAGGTTTGTTTCAATATTTCTGAGAACATTTCCTCTAACCATTGTATTTTCCAGGATTGTTCTGTGTGCATTTTTCGTTCTTAAGTTTAACATCTTTGTGTTTCATAGTGTCATGGAAATCTTGTTCTGAAGAATGTTAGTGAAAACATGTGAAAAAAAAAAAGCAAGTGAATATCTTTCTTTCAATACATTTCATCTCTAGAGACTGTCTTCAACCATTTGGTATGCTTATTAAAGAAACTTAGACTGGATACTTCATAAATAACAGGAAGTTATTGTTCCCAGTTCTACACAGTAAGGATTCCAAGGTCAAGGCACTATTAGATTCAGTGTCTACTAGTGGCCTGCTCCTTATCTGTGATACCTTCTGTATGTCTTCTCATAGTGGGAAGGAAAGGCACTGCATTGTTTTTAAGTGACACTAATCCTATTCATGAGGACACCAGCCTTATGATTTAATGAGCTCTGAAAGGCCCCACCACTTCCCAATTCTACTGGTTGCCTTGGGATTAGATTAAAACAGGAATCTGGAAGAGGGACATAAACATACAGAATATAACATGTTCAAAATCAAATTCAGTCAGATGCCCATACATATCTTGGAACATTAGTACCTTAACATGAGTGTCAGATTTTAACAAATGGATGTACTTTCTGAACATTGGTTGAATTGATTTTCAATGGAACTATGTGTTTCAGAGAGCATCTCCTACAAACAGTGGATCACAATGTGAGGGAGATCAGCATTTTAAAATCTAAATTCTTAGCTGTATGGCCATGTATCCATCCATGGTGGAAAGTTACTGATTTTTGTGTTAGTCCCTAAAATGACTATGCACAGATTGGCAGGTAGGAGGTCTTTGAAAGGGCACAGGTTCTTCAATGATCATATAGGGAAATAATCTCTTTGTTGAAGAATATTGATATTCATGAAGTAATAGTCAGAGAAAGAAAGAGGGGGGATAATATCTGATACAGGTAAGCAAAACCTTAGGTCCAGACAGTGTCTAGAGAGATGGACCAGACAACAGCTTTCCAGAAGCTTCAAGGACTTAGAAGAAAAAAGGTAATTATCTTCCTTGAAATGGAAATAATCCAAGCATAGTCACATCCCAATACTTTTAAAACTTTTATGGAGTTCATATGTTCTCACTGTGGAAGATTGTTTTTAAAGTAAAATAGAAGTTATTTGTCTTTCTACTATTCAGCTGTTTGATATTCTTTGGGCCCTTCCCATTATATATATATGGAGAGAAAGTATAGTTTGTATATATAACTCTTTATTCTAGCTCATTATCTTTGCTATCATCTTTCACAATGGCTGCAAAATATCTATCATGCAGAGAAGTTGTACTTTTGTGGGCTGGACATTTCAGATTGCTTCTAACTTTTCACTGCTAATAAGTCTATAGTGAATAACCCTGCACATAAATCTTTGTCTGCACTTGTTTGTTTCCTTAGGATGAATTCCTAGAAGTGAAATTATTCTATCTAATGGCATGGATTTTTTTTCCCAAAGCTCTTTATACACTAAAGCTTAAGAGCTTGCCAAAACATTTATACCATTACATAGTCCCACAATGTATGAAACTGGGGCCTCTGAATAGAAGTCTAAATAGGGAGTCTTTATTCCAAATTGTGTAAAGATAAAGATGAACTTGTCCAGCAGGACAGCCTATATCGAAGACTTTTTCCAGATGTATTTACATGTATTAACTTATAATTCTGCCAGTGAAGAGACGCTTTACAGTCTGTGAGTAGGAGAAGTGAATGATTGGTTTTAATTCTGACATTTAAATCTTGGCCCCAAGGAGCTTGTTTCTCCCTGAGCTACACTGCTATGGTGTGAAGTGCTTCCTACAGACAAAGGTGCTGAGTGCTACTGCCCAAGCAGATGCAGCTGCAGCGGTGAGATTCTGGAGAGGTGTATGTGAAGAGGATGTGCAGTCCCTGTCTGTCCCATTCCTTGCCTCTAGCACACATTCCAGCTACAATGGGGCCAGAATCCTATGAACTAAGGTCTTTGAAGCCATGAGGCAAATAATTCCCCCCTTTGCATCGTTTGTGTCTGGTATTTTGTGGTATTGCAAAGTGACTAATACATAACTAACATGGGGTTTCTTCTCTGATGACCTTATTGGGAGCCTTTGTTTGTATTTTATGTATGCATTCCCTTGGAATGTTGTCTTTATCATAGTACCTGTCCACTCTGAACAGCTTGTAGTTCCCTTTCTATGTTCACTTCCCAGAACACACCTTTGCACATTTGCACGTTAACTCTCTTACTTCATTTAGGTATCTGTTCAAATACTCAGTGTACACACTGAGTGAGCTTAACCCTTCTTTACATTGCTTGATTCATTTTTGGAAATTATCATTTGACTTAATGTCATGTATCCATTTCTCTATTTGCATATTATTATTCTCTCTTCTACAACAATTAAGATTTAGTGAAGGCAGATTTCTGTTTTATCCACTATCATACCCTAGTATACCCACATAGTAGCTCAATACATCATATTTATGAAGTAATAAATAAGCCAATAATTTTTCTCTACCTCTAACTTCCTTTGAAAAATACCCGCATACCTGTCTAATTTGCTAATGAAAATAAGTTTGACATCCCATCCTTGTCTCTTTTTGATGGGGTGCTCTTTTTCCGTGGGACTCAAGGTTTTATCTGAATGGAAGACCACTTAAACACCATTTAATGAGAGGAGTCATTTCCTGCCTAACATCTAATCTGCAAATTAATCTCCCGCTGAGCAGAAATATGGACATGGCAATGCTTTCTGTTCCACATTTTCTACATCTGCCTGAGCTCAGGATCCTATTATTTACTTATCTTGTATCTGCTATCAAAAGCCGGACAAGAACCTAGCTGTAGAGTGATCTCTGGTGACAGGTATGCTTGGGGAGTCAAGCATGAGGATCTGTTTAAAATGACTCACAGTGAATGGGGAAAGAATGATGAATCCATCTTCCACTGAATAACACTATTAAAAAGCAACAAAGGTTGTCCCTCAATGTTCCCCTATTCAGAAAAAACATTGGAAAGTCCTTACCTCAGGCAGAAAAAATTTAACTAAAAGCTTATTTGAAGTTTGAAGAATTTACTCATTCTTGTGATAGTCAATTTAGCCAAGACATAAATATGAGAAGGTTTTGTATAGTCAAATTTTAAATTTTCACTTCAAGAAACAAGGAATATTGTAACCCTGAGGAAACATTCCTACTAATAATAATTGTTGTGGAATGTTCCTTTACACTGTGTAAAGATACATGACTGCGATTGGTTTAATAAAAAGCTAAATGGTCAACAGCTAGGCAGGAGGTACAGGTGGGACTTCCAGACAGAGGGAGCTCTGGGTAGAAGAAAGGAGGAGTTGCCAGCCAGATGTAGAGGGAACAAGATGCGCAGTAGGAGACGTAAAAGCCATGAGTCAAATGGCAACATATAGATAAAAAGAAGTGGGTTAATTTAAGTTGCAAGAACTAGTAGGACAAGCCTAAGCTACAGGTTGAGCTTTCATAACTAATAATGAGTCTCCATGTTTTTTGTAAGTTGGCAGCCCACAGAAAAATATGACTACAAATAATTGCTGGAGGTAGGTGATGCTGCCTTCTTAAGCACATGCATGCATGTTTCTTAGCTACTTAGTCCCATCACTTCCTATTGTGTAGACACTCAGGCAGGCTACCAGAATACACTATCATCAGACTTACCCTGACTCTCTTCCATGTGTTAGAGAGCTGTGCTGTGGGATGTTCTGTATGACACAGATGTTAATAAATAAAGCACTGATTGGCCAGTAGCCAGACGGGAAGTATAGGTGAGACTAACGGAGAGGAGAATTGAGGGAACAGGAAGGTGGAGAGGAGACTGCCTGGAGCCGCCACCAGAACAAGCAAGATGTAAGGTACCAGTAAGCCATGAGTCACGTGGCAAAGTATAGATTAATAGAAATGGGCTAAATATAAGAGTAAGAGCTAGACAATGATAGGCCTGAGCTAATGGCCAAGCAGCTTAAATAATATAAGTGTCTGTGTGTTTATTTTGTAAGTGGGCTCTGGGACTGGCAGGACTTTGTAGCTGGAGACTGGCGGGACTTGGGAGCTGGAGAGAAGCTCTCCAGCAACAAATGGCGCCCAACGGCTCGAATTTCCACTTTAAACCTTAAAATTTTTAATAATCAATTCTAAACAGAGCCAAAACCAGGTTCCTCCTTCATGTCTCATACGGGCAGCTAGACGCCGCAAAACGCGCTGGCGGGTTCCTGGCGTGCGCGTTTGACCATCAGTATGGCGAAATGAGGTTTCTGCCTCATTTTACTAGTAAAAAAAAAAAAAGAGGTTTCTGGGCTACACGCTGCTTTAATAAAAGCATAGACCCACTATTTCTGAGAGTTGATCGCTCCCACAACTGGCAAAAATGTACCACGGCCATGTTGAAGCTTAAGTGGACGGAGCCAACAGCCACAGTGCTGTTTCAGTCTTAGAATGCTACAGTTTACAGCAATAGGCTCAAGGTAATATAAAAAATAAGCCACGTAAAGATGGCTACCACACAGAGAATATGGATTATGTTCTCTTTGATATTTGTAACTGAAGAAAAACATTTGATTACAAAAGCTGTTGAGTTATGTCAAAATGTATACTTTAAAGGTACCTTGACTTCAAAATTTGGATATAAGGATATGTTACTTTGGAAAAGAAGTTCTGCTTTTGTTTCCACAGAAAGCCAGAGGCTATGGATTTGTTCCAGACTAAGCTACATCAGATTTGACCAGCCAAGACCACCTAAAAGGTCTCCAATGACACCATGGCCCAGATGATCCAACATCCAGAACCGTCTCAAGCCAACTGGCTCAGACGATACACCCTCACGGACTACTCCATAATCCTAAAATGTTCTTTATGTCCCCATAAGGTACAGCGCCCCCCTCCAGCAGGAAGTAGTAAGAGAATCTA